>CABFVX010001445.1:128971-165231 GCA_902151425.1 Timema shepardi | reverse complement strand
TCACCTCACAGTGTAAATAATGATATTATAAGTGTAAATAATTAATTAAGTGTATGTATGTACAAGGTATTAATAATCATTCACGACGTCAGGAGTCACGAAAGTGACTCTATTCTCGAACACAAATATAGGCCTTTCGCAGGCAGACCTGGTTTGGCATTACGGGCAAGTCAGTACAGTCCTGAGTCGGGCTACAAAATCACACACCTGTAGTACTCTGCAAGCTCATTTCATTGGTTCCATTTCATCAGGTTTATAAGTTCATTCGCGAGGTTAAGAGTCATGACATTGACTCGGTACTCAAACAACAAATCAGCCCTTTCGCAGACACCCTGGTTTTGCATAATTGTCAAGTCAGAAGTTCTGAGTCGGGCAACAGCCGAACGGTGGAACACACACAGTGCCACTAACTGAAACCCGTAGAGTACACAGAAAATGTTACAGAAATAATCTGTAATCAAACGAAAATTGCATCATTTTATATAATATTTTAATACCAAGGATAAAATCCCTTTAATAAATCGTGTGCAACATTAAAGGTCCTATTTATTAAATTAAAATATCATATATTAATTCCGTATCGTAATAATTGGTGTTCGATCACGGGGCTATGAATACCAATTATCTCACAATACAAATCTATAGGCAATTATAGAACCGAAATTCCATACCGCTTTAATTAGTGCTCGATCACGGTGCAACCAACCTCCCTCATCATCCCAATCAGATAATTGAGAGAGGTGGAAACAAGAGAGTTATAATTTTTATTCATTCAAACAAAATACAGCTCGATGGGGGAGCGGAAGCGGAACAATAGAGTTTACAAACACCAAGCGGCAACATACGCCAGATGGGCCAAGTAACACATAAACACATGCCACTGCCAGAAGGGCGATACAGCAATAACAAAATATATACTGTCTTATCTTAAGAACCTAGAATTGGCACCGCCAACGGGTGACCCCGAAATTGCTGATAAATTGGTCTCCTTACATACATCGAACTTTACAAATCTCAAATAATAGCCCAGACTCGACCCAAGCTCTAGCATAGCCCAAAGGGAGCCAAGACCCCATTGTTAACTAAAGCAGCCGATAGGCATATAAATAGCACCAAAATGAATACAAAGTTTTCGAGACAAACAATAGTAACTCCACCCTTTAAGCAATAAGTTGGACTCCATTCGGAGATTTGTGAGCTAGGTGGCCCGCGGCCCCACTATTGAGAACCCATAAACTTATTTTCTTAAACATAACAATAACTGTCCCAAATCTCCCTAACAACTATAAACATATATATATATATATAAACATATACATATATATATAAACATATACATATATATAAACATATACATATATATAAACATATACATATATATAAACATATACATATATATAAACATATATATAAACATTAAACGTAACAATAAGCTAACTAGACTCACTAACGATCCTAGGTATATAAACATATCAAACATAACGGGAAACTGTCCCGACTCACTAACAACCCTAAGTATACAAATAATAAGCATTACAAAACACAGCCATGTTTCTCTTAGATAGTTCGCTGACCCACATTTAACCACCTTTTTGTTCATGCAGAAGAAATATAACCATAGCTATCTATTATTTGCGACCTCCAAGACAAAATGCAACGGAGTTCGAAACTTTCCGCGAAGCGGAAATTTGAAACATTAACATAGAGAACCAGATGGGTTCCCCCTATAATTACCATAGTCGTAAGGACGAGTGCCAATACCCCGCAGTCATGACTACTCGTTAAATAACTAAAGTATATATATATATATGATTATATAATTTATAAGAAGTCCGAAACATTGAATTTTGATAAGACACGACGAGCCCACTTATGAAGTAAGGGCCAGTTTCATAGTCAAATTTAGTACGCCGCAAGTGCGGCGCTACACTAAGTTCATGACGACACCTACCTAAACTCGAATGGAATGGGCCAGTTTCCTATGTGAGAATGGCCCATTCCATTCGAGTTTAGGTAGGTGTCGTCATGAACTTAGTGTAGCGCCGCACTTGAGGCGTACTAAATTTGACTATGAAACTGGCCCAGAGACCTGGAGCCTAGGCCACACGCACAACATAGTCTATCGAAGGTTCCAGAAGCTGCTCGTTAGGGGTGCTTGGCGATGTTCACTTGTTTTCTTGTGCGACGAAGGGGAAAGGGGGGGACCTCTTCTCACCGCCAGTGGTGAGTCTCGAACACCGGCCCAGTTGAATGTAGTGCGTGTTGTGGAGTGTGTCTCGTGACTTGAAGTCCATTCCAAGCGAGTCAACAGGGACAGCATAGGTGAGAGTTACAATCATCTTATGTTTTGTTGTAACAAGGTTACAACGGGGCATTTATCAGCTAACATAACGATATCACTTCAATTGGCGCAAATCGCTGACCGGTAACGTTTTAATTGGCACCCACTGTGAATCGATTAATTTAATAACTAATAGGTTTGAACATTCCAAAATAAAGAGTAGAGAAAATGTAAAGGTGTTTCTTCCGAATTAAAAAACAACACTCCTTGGTGTATAAAATAGTTGAATTTTTTTTATTAAATTTGAAGGAATAAAGCAAAATAACCAGAAGAGTTTGATCATTTAAAATTCAAATTGAGTCTCTAAAAATGGTCATGACCGTAAATTTTCAAAACTAAATCGGTGCGATAGAAAATTTAAACTTGGCGAGATACTAAAAAGAAAACCCCAAAGCAAAACATTTTTAAAATTTGAAAATGGGTGAGATGGTGGGTGGTAAAATGAGAAATAATAAGAAATTTCAGAATTTATAGAACACTTCAGATCTTTTGATAAGATAGAAAATAGAAATTTTGCCGATAGCTAGAAAATTAATTATGAAGGTTTTTTTTAAAGTCAATATTTGTATTGAATTTAAGCTATTAATTAAACTAAACTAAAAGAATTAACTTTTCTAAGTGTGTTAGAAGATTTCAACTCTTTCAAACATTTAAGACAACCGCCCCAAATGATCAAAACTAAAAAAATAGAGAAATAGAAACAAAAACTTATTGATATAAAATTGAAATCGTCAATGTAATTAAATATACTTTACCGCATATCCCAATGAAGTTTGAGTAAATGGATTTTCAAAATTGAAAACAGAAAAATATAAGAGCTCGAAATTGATAACACTTTTCACTATGGTTAAAAATCGAAATTTTGCAAGTATGTAAAATAACCATATCAGATTACCAAATACATCTTAAAATTATAAATTTGGAATGTTGGAACCAGATGGGGTTAGGGGAAGAGAGGTAGAGTATCTTTTAAATCCCTCCAAAGTTATTAGAAAATCTACCTTTCTGTGTGGAAGGAAATTTTAACTGTAGGGCTTCAAGACACGGATGAAAGGTGGAAAGAGGGCGAGATAGGTGGCTTCTAAATTGCTAATCTAATAGATAAAATTGAATCATGCTTAGGCAAACATTGCGATCGTTGGTGTTCTCAGTTTGGGTGTTGGTTAAGATTGCAATAATTGCCTAGGAATATCCATAGTTCGAGATTTACAAGAAGCTTTTAAAATGTTGCTGACCAGATCTAATTTTGATTCGGTCTACCTGTGTAAAGAAAGGGTCAAACAGCTAGTTTCTTTAAAAAATAATGACAAAAACAATCAATTATAGATCAAATAAAATATTTATTAACTGTGTGCAGGTAATTCTTTAGATAAAGATTAAGTAAAACAATAAATTACATGGTTATATTCGTCTTAGATGGCATGAGGAATCCGAAAGCTCACTGCCGCAGTTCTATCCAGTCCATCTCATTACACCATATCCCTATTTTAAGTTAGTTCTATCCATTCCACCTCATTACACCCTATCCCTATCTTGAGCTAGTTCTATACAGTCCACCTCATTACACCATATCCCTATCTTAGGCTAGTTCTATATAGTCCACCTCATTACACCCTATCCCTATCTTAGGCTAGTTCTATACAGTCCACCTCATTACACCCTATCCCTATCTTAGGCTTGTTCTATATAGTCCACCTCATTACACCCTATCCCTATTTTAAGTTAGTTCTATCCATTCCACCTCATTACACCCTATCCCTATCTTAGGCTAGTTCTATATAGTCCACCTCATTACACCCTATCCCTATCTTGAGCTAGTTCTATCCAGTCCACCTCATTACACCCTATCCCTATCTTAGGCTAGTTCTATATAGTCCACCTCATTACACCCTATCCCTACCTTGAGATAGTTCTGTTCAGTCCACCTCATTAAACCCTTTCTCTCTTTTTTTTTGACCATTCTAATGTTATCCTCCCATCCGTGCCTAGGTCTTCCCAGTGGTCTCTTCCAATTGGATTTGCCAATCAGTATCCTGAACAAGGCTCTAGATTCTTCCATTCGCGCTGCAGGTTCTGTCCACCGTAATATATGTCCTTTATTCTAACAACGTCTTGTGATGAGTACAGGATATGTAACTAATCATTATGTAACCTCAACTCCTCAGTTGCCTCAGCCCTTTTTGGACCCAATATTGTCCTAAGCACTTTGTTTTCGAACCCGTCTGAGAATTCTATTTCTAGTATTTTCCCCTCGCGTTCGAAAAAATTGAATAAAATTATGATTAATTTAATGGATCACATCTACTTTTAAATCATGCAGTTAGAAATTAATTGTTTTTGTTATTATAGCTGCTATGACATATTACTACACTATCTGCTCAGGGTGCTAGATACAAGAATAAATAATACATTAACTGCCCACTTTAATTTATGATTAACTTTATGGGTAAAAGTAATGTATTGTTTTGATCTGATAACCTCAGATAGTATTTATAATTTAAATGTGATGTGATTTTTGAAAATGGAGAAGCCTCACGCTTGGACCTATTCGTTTGAAGAATTAACGTCTTAGTATGCCAAGATTTGATTAGGCTACCTACACTTGGGAGAAAGGGTTGTCTCCAAATTGCGAACACACCTAAATATCCAGATTTCGAACAAGCAAAAGAGAAACTCACGATAATTCTTGCTGAGGTATGAGACACGAGTGAAGGGCTACTGACGTCAATCGTTCGCCACCGGGATTTTCCCCTTAACATAGAAATGTTCGTTTTGGTAATTTAGTTTAATTTAGAATGACAAGGCTGCCTGGCACACATGGCTCAAATTAGTGGGGGTGAGATTGGGAGCGGGATGGGACCAACGTGGTCTCAATCAGGACGACAGTTCATAAGGTAAAAGTGATAGTATTTTTATTGTTAATACATTTTGATTCCATTGATATTTTCAAGTTTTCAGCCCATGTAGAGAGAGAAAGAGAGAGAGTAAGAGTGGTTAACATTACCTCCCACTCAGTTCTAGGTATTGAGCCTTGCACTCGACAAAACATTTTAATTCACTGGCACTGGCGTAATTTGACAGCACTATAGCGTAATTTTGGACACGCATAAGTACAAATCGAGATCAATCGAATGTCATAAATAAGCTTTAATTTCAAAAATAGGGTAGGCCGACTTGCACATCAAGCTGGCTAACCACATTAAAATCATTGCCGTGCTCTTAATTTGATAGCACAACAGATGAATCTTGGATTCACCTGAGCACAAACGGATGTAACACTATTGAATCAATCACCCCGCTTTGGGCGTCGATTGAAACATTACAGATTAATTCCCTGATATAATAGTGCTGTGATGATGTTTAGGTTGTCTATAGCTCCGTGATCGAGCGCCTATCATCACTGTGCGGAAAAGATACCGTTTAACCAGCTGTCATAGCTCCGTGGTAGAGCAATAATTAGGACGGTATAATTAATACATGTAAGAAAGAGAACTGTTGATGGCTGTTTATTCACACACGGTTTATTTAAATGACATCTGTTAGTTACTAATACATACTCAAATTAAATGCCTTATATCGCTGCACACATGTGATATTAATGTAAGTTATTTTATACTGTGTTAGACTGTGACTGCCAGTGTGTGGTTCTGACTTGTGCGTGGGTGGTTTGGATCCCGGATGTGGATTTTTGGATCCTGGATGCTTGGCTGGTACGCACAAACGGTTTATATCTGACATACCCCTTGCATGTTACTCCCCTCGCCCACAGTGTAAAATCTAACTAATAAAAAGAGTCCTGGCGACAGGTGTTGTGAAGGCTTGCTTCTTATTGGTTAAGGGAATTGGCGTCTTCGCCAAATACTCCGTATTTGTCAAATACTGCGGAGTTGTTCCTTTTAACAGGAAATAGCGCGGTTGTTCTTTTAACAGGAAATATGGTATAAAAATATATTTAAAGGTGTATGTAATCCTTTTCACATTATTTCTGAGAATTGCGTGTTCCTTCATGGATGAATCTTAAAAATATACTCTACTTATATTACTTTAAATAAAAATGACCTTCATCCATGACTTTTTATATAATTTAGAGTAATCAAAACCTATATCATTAAACGGAATACCAATGTACTGAATGAATAAATATTGATTCTGAAACCGTTGGGTGCCGACCACATTACAATCGATATAATTCGGGTAGTTTAGCGGTACAAATTCTGAGTTTTGTGATCATATGTGCACAAGCGTAGCATGATAGATGCATATATTTGAATTTATTTTGAATATATGGTTGGGGTAACTGATGTATGTATTATTGGGAAAGCCATAAGTGGACAAAATCATTTTCTAAAGTTGAAGAATGTTCGGTCAAAACAAAACATCCTAGTTCCTAGGCAAGCACAGTCATCAATTTTCTCATTTGGATACTACTTGCATTATAGTTTCGCCCTAAGAGTATGTGTGGACACGCGGACTAAGCGACAGGCTCGTCAAGTCTTGTTTCAGGGTAACGAGGAGGGAGGTGCTCAAATTTCTGCCGGGTGTATGGAATGAATTTGCCCCAATTATTTACCATTCTCTTTCCACGCAAATACGGCTACATTCTCTCTCAATTGTATTTTCATCATCCCTGCCTGCATATTGAAAATAAACACAATCTGGAAAGGGGGGGAGGGAGCTCTTGGATTTAAAGGGAGGTTGTTACATGCCCTTTGATTTCTTTGAATTTGTTCTTTAAATTTAATTTTGATATATGTTGTATTTTTTTCTTTCCAGATGTTGCAGAGCATTTTGCATGTTTTGTATACAAAGGAGACCATTTACAAGACGACGGATCCATCAATATAAAAGAGTTGCGGAACATTTTCTACACGCAATACCAACCAATCTATCACTATAATAACGTGGGAATAGGAATAGTGGGCTTACTACTTCGCTGCAAACTCTTACACCGGATAAAGAAGCGGCAGACGGAAGATGGCGTGGTCAAGTTCAATATGGAAATGGTCCGAGCAGCTTCCTCGACGGTCACCTGCAAGAACAATGGTGAGTTCTGAACTTTCTGTATTGCAACGAATACTCATTTCCACTTTGAATTGTGTGAAAGTGGCAAAAAAACTTAAATCTAGAAGATTTTCCGAGCCGCTGTGGAGTGATACGAACCTAAGCATTACGCCACGGTGGTCCAACGGTTTTTCATCCCGAGGGCCAAATCTGAATATCAGTTTTCACCGTGGGTCGAAGATTATTTAGTTATCCCATCAACTTAAAAGAGGCTTACAAACCATACTTAGCTATCAATTATAATTTAAAAAACTTATTTATAAATAACTGTATTTTTGGTTGGTATAATCTTTAAAATTTTGCTGAGCCTTTTTTTTTTTACTAATCTCCAGAAAATGTATTTTAAAATATGCACGCACAGACACTTTTACCAAACACATTATTAGAGATCAAATTCATCCAAGTTTTTATTTATCAAATAAATGCATAGCGAAAGGCAATCATGGCTTTTTTAAATACATATTTTCATTTAGATCATTAGCTGTTTCACATCCGCCACCCGTAGCTTCCCTTTAATCATCTTCCAGGATATTGTGAGGGCCACATTTTCAGTGAGCGCAGGCTGATTGGATCATACTGCAATACGCTATAGCTCCTAGTCTTTACTTTTGATAATACCGAGGAGGATGGTACATAGCTACAGTCCAATTATCATAGGAAGATCCTTTTAGAAGATACCTATTATTTTACGGACAACATTATTAACATTTTAATACATTATTAGTACTATTTCATAAATATTGATAGGATATATTATGAAAAGCGACTGTTACAACTTGCAAGTCAGATGACTTTATGAAAATTGTTTTATTAATCTTTATATCTGGTGAAAAGGTTATTTCCTATTCATCAGACTGTGTTTAAAGTAACCTCATGCCCTGCACCTCTGGCATATTATTTTACTCTTACATAGATTCAGATGTTACGCCTTATGTGTAGTTCACACAAACGTTGATAGCGTACGTTATTTATTACCTTAGCTTGGTCACACACAATCTTAGTATACAGTGAAACTTAAACCAAGGAAATTTTGGTGCACCCCATAAACAATAAAACAGTTTGGTCAAAAGGGTCAAATTGAAAATTCAGTATATTCAACATTGTCACCCTCTTAAGTTAAAATGTATATATATATAATATTTTTATTAAAAAAAATTGAGAATCCAAATAGTAAAAAGTAGCGGCTCTGGTCTAGAAAACTAAATTTAACATCTGGAGGGTTCGTTATTTAGTTTTGTATGGTCCAATCATCCTTTGATGAATATGTTTTTCAAAATATTCTTTCTGCAAAATATCTTCAATAATGTTCCTACATTTTTTCCCAAATAATTAGTAAACAGAAGTCAAATTGACAATTGTACATCTGAATAACACGTTAAAACACCCGCCTCCCTGTTCAACGCACATTTCAGCGTCTCATCAGTCGAGAATGGTTGTTATGCGGACATTATTTCACGACACTATGAACTCAAAGTTGAAGGCTATGAAGAAAAAAATATCATCTCTGGTGGTGGAGCCTAAATTCTGTAAACTGCTAGGTAAGGAGTAAAAGCTGTTTAGGTGGGGGTCCTTGAGTGTCAATCATTCCCCAACTCTCCCCCTTTGTCCGAGTGAGGTGAGGAAGGTAGCCAGTCAGGTATTTCTCCCCCAAGTAAAGGAAGAAAAGACAGAAATAGCTTGGTGTCAAGAACAGATAAGCTTCTTGAGTTCCAACTTCCAATGTTCAGACCACTCTGGATGCTAGTAGTTTAAATGTTGCATTTTATTATTTTTTTGTGGATACCTAAAGGCCCGTTGACACGTTATTAGTTGACTAATGCAAGTACACTAATTTGGCTACGCGCACACAACTTGCACGTGTACACAGACAAGCAAGCTACTAACAAACAAGTCTACTTGCAACTGAAAAAGTTGGTCACCTTTCAACTTTACTAATGCAAGTAGACAATTCAAAATGGCGGCAACTAAAGAATTGGTTGTGCGGGGGACACTTATGTTATGAAAAGAATGAATTTTTGTGCAATTTTAAGCACAGAATTTATAAAGATAAGAATGCGAAGGATATTGCAAAGCTATATCAGATGTACATATTATCTAGAAGTTTCCAAAATAAAATGTTAGGCCTACTTAAATATTACAAATGTGCCTTGTGAGAGATATTATTTAATATCGGTAAGCAAATGTTATCAATACTTTGATCAAACCATTATTTCCTACCAATCAACGTGGCGTGTGTAATTTTTAAATATACAATCACAAAATACAATACAACATTGTACTGCCGTGATTAGTTTCAGCAACATAATATTCGTGCTATCGGCAAGTAAGGTATGAATGACCGGCGGTTTTCACGCAAAATCTTCGGCACCTTTTCCAATCTCCGTATTTGAAGCTTTAACCAATATTTATAAGTTTTAATTAATAATGTTCAGCCCACACACTTCAAACACTTTGTAGAAATACTTTGGAAACTTGAGTAGAAATATAACATAGTATTCTTATCGCATAGCAAACCAGATAGTTTATATTTAAACCAATCTACAAATTAATGAATTAGGCCTATTATTTTTAAGGAATATTCTAGGCCTAGCAAGCTAGCATCTAACAAAACATTTTGTTATTAATATACCAAAATTTAAAACAAGGTTTAAAAAACCTGCCTTAGGCCTAGTTAAAAAAAATGCCCAACCGAGGGTTGTATTGTGATTAATATACCTTATTTGAGTTTAATTTTACTTATCATGTATGCTAAGTGAGTCAACAAATAAAAAAAAATATATAATAATTATTTGGGATCAACTGAAATACATTTTAAACTATTAAGGAATTAAGAAATATGAGACATACTAATAAATAACTTTTTTATGTTATTTATATAAGACAATTTTTTTAAACAGGTCAACTAATTATGATACATTGCGTTTACTGAAAAATTGTAATTTATTTGGCCGCCCATTCTTATTCTATACACTCTTTCTAGATCCCAGCACATAAGTGTAATTAATATATACGTATAAATAACCCGAACAAGAAATGAGACGCAGTGATAAAAAAAAATTGCACCAATAGAGAGATCAGTTAGCACAACTTCATTTTCAGCCATGTTTTTAGAAGCGATATTAATACAAGTGAAAAATGCGTGTCAACACAACTAGCATGTTAGTAAGCTAATACCACTAAACTTGCCTTAGTCCACTAACATCGTGTCAACGGGACTTTAGTAGTCTCGCCGGCATATTAGTTCTCATATCTTTACATTAACTTCAACCAGTTTAAAGTACAGTTTTACCACAAGAGCTGCACTGCAGTATACTGCGGAGCCCTCTACTGGATGTGCATAAATTCACCTCATGCAAAGGGCCAAGGAGTGACTGATTCTTAGATAAAACAAATTTTGTCGTCTGCTTGATTGTGAGGGGACATATCTAACGGTTTCTTTCAATGTTCTTATACGAAAATATGTATCTGGTGCATAACATTCTTATTATTTGAGAAAAGTGAAGTATTATTTCACACTTGGTTTAATTTACATTTACATTCAAGGCTATACAATTGACTTTCACAGGTAGTAGTGTACACATTCAAGTATAATCTTTGATATATGAATACCCGAAAGCTTCTTTCTCTCTTGCATAATGGTTTACAGAACACAGCTAAAACTGTTCAGCTGATGTCCATCCAGTTATATTATAGATATCAATGGATCATGTATAATAGCTTGGAACTGATCTTGTTTGCTCACAAAAGTGTTCTCCATGGAAAATTTTACAGATGGCTATGACCTACACAAACAAAATTGTTTTCACTTTGTTTTATAGTGACAATGTCATTTCCTACTCTGCGTTTATTTTTTCTATATTAATTTTGTGTAAAGAAAATATCAATTAAATATATTTTTAAAATGTTGATGAATTTGCAAAAAATATTTTCAGAGATTTTTGCTGGTATGTATAATTCTTTAATAAGTTTTAAACAATTAATGAAAAATTAGGTTAGCGAAACTCATATTCCTCTTTTATAGCAAATAAGTGGATCCGTTGGCAATTGAAGTTTAGGAACTTAATAATGGCTTTATCTATTTAATTATCTCTCTTCACATTTGAATTAGATTGAAAAATGATACCAATAAAACAACCATACTACCATATACTATATGTTTATTAAAATGTATTATCTCCCTTCTACCAGCAATTTAAAAAAATACTAATACATCATCCAATGGTGGCGGAACGTTATTTGTCCAGGCAGGGCGGGGGCAGGGGGCAAGCGAAAAAAGTTAATATAGGGACTTGCCTTGCAACCTACCCGCGCAACCCTAGCATCATTTTTGTAAAATGGATATCTCTAAAAACTATTTGAAGTGGTCATCTAAATATATATTTATTTATATATATATATTGAATTTTACAGCAAAATAAAATCATAATGTACACTAAAATTATATTATTGTCTTATTCAGCCGTTCTAGTGTTGCCTAAAGCTCAACAATAATATTTGGACACTTGAATAAAACCTCGTGCTAAGAAAAAATTATTTAATTTTATTTTACAAACAAAATTTTAATATTACTCTAGTTAGTGATCTTGTACAATTTAAAAATAGGAATAATAGGAATAATAGAAACATGCTATAGTCAAATATTTATAATGCAGTAACCAGGCTTATATCAAGAAAAAAATATTTATTTACATTGTCACAGATAAACTTTAAATAATAATACATAAAGCTAGACCTAACTATCATGTGCATAGAATATCTCCAATTAAGTTTTTCTTTGTTTTAACATTTAACATTTGTAATATATCGGTATGAATGCATTATATATATAATTCATATAAATTAAGTTTGTCCAATGAATACATGTTATATTATATATTATCACTTTCCAAACACATTCACACGATATGTGCTAGCTTTGACAAACTCGTCACACAACGCATCAATATCAAGATTGTCAACTCGTTCGTTGTAGACACGCAAAATGGCCAAGTGATTTAACCGATACTTGATCCATAGTGCTACGTAGGTATGTCTTGAGTCGCTTTAAGACAGAGAAGATTCTTTGAGCGCTTGCTGTTGATGATAGGACTACTAAAATCAACTTCAAAAGCTCCAAAGTTATTGGAAATAATCGCCTTGTACTCTCGGGCATCACACTGTAAATGTAAACTAGATCTTTTAAACACTTAAGCTCCTTGTTTATGCTCTAGTTTCCTTGGGAATTGCTTGGTTTGTGACAGGCGGATAGGTATAGGATCATGTTTTCCCCTTTGTTGGGCCTCTTCCATCTCGCTTCACTGTGAATCAAACGTCTCTTCAGATCTGATACTCCTTAAATATTTTACAGTTGAGATACCTGCTTCCATTCCTCCATTAACTGTTTGCTTAGGGATCTCTTAAGATTAAGCCAAGCTTTTCTGTGCAGTCAAAAACTTTTTTTCCTCTCAAATAAACTTCACACTTTATGAAAACTGATCTCCTGAGCTGACTGGCTGACCTCCTGCAGTGCTCTACACATCTTCTTCGCCTGATACACTGAACTGTTCTAGCGCTCCAAGTACAGATGGATATGTTTTAATGACACTCCACCGCAACGTGCAGAGTGCTTTTGGAGAAGTGTTGGGAACATATTCAAAATCACTTGTGATGCGTAGAAAATACGATTTTATTTTACTTGTGCTCATAACTATGGCCACATCATGTACCCATTTCAAACAATCCTTCACGAGCAGTGTCTTGCAGCGCTAAATTCAAACAATGATTAGTGCAATGCACATACATTGCCAACGGCTGTTTTTCTTTGATTTTAGCTTGGACGCCATTATTAACTCCTCACATATTTGAAGCACCATCATAGATAGCATTGACCACGAACATTCTCCAGAGAGAGGTGAAATCGTGTCAAGGTATCCACGATCAGATTTGTTAGGACACAACTTCTGGTTGAAAATATGGAACTAAGAGCGTACGTTTTAGTTTTTTATGAGATAAATTCATTTACAATTATTACAAAGACTGAAACTTGTTCCTTCTAGGAAATGTTTGTAGTCTCATCTACAATCAAACTAAAATGTTTAACGTTCCGTATTTCATTCAATATTTCTCTTAGGACAGCGTCTGCCATCATTTTTATAATTTCGGATATCGTGTGTAGTGAAGTCCTTCGAACAAAAACAAAACTGTTTTGAGTTCAGGAATGTCACCAGTGCGCAGAGCAAGCAACGCCTTACAGTTTCCATCACTGTTATTGTGACCTCGTATTGGAATGCCTTGTCTTCCAAGAGACTTCATTTATGCATGCACTTCGTTTTGGGCTACAATTGACTGATTATCCTTTTCTTTATACATTTGTTTGGCCACTGAATCACGTTTTTTTTCTACAGCCTCCTCGTGCATACTACTCTTTGCATGTATTTTAAATTTACTTTCAGCTTTTTTCCATTTCTTGTAACCTTTACTAATGAACGTGGTTTCAAGTTTTGATCTGTAGAAAAAGATTCTCATTCTTTGATATGCCAACTTCTTCACTTTGAAAGTGAAGCCAAAGAAATTCAGAATAACAGCGTTGAAGAAATTTATAGTCATGCGTTTGATTTTCTTATCAACTTTTGCGTTTTCAGTGTAATTTGACACAGGGAAAAGGTTGGCGCTGGATGAGACCGCAAATATTGTTACTTCCATCAAACTCCAAAGATACGTCCTCTCTTTTTGAGTGACTGGGACCAGCAACTGCGTTCTTACCTTTATCCTAATTTCCTAGATTTAAAATAGGAAAAATCTTATTTACTAACAATATTTAACAATGGGAATACACATTCAGTTTTAATAAGAAATTTGCTATTTAATTTTTATTTATGATCTTTTTTGTAAAAATATATTTATATTTTTAATAACTTAAAATATCTAGATTTCCGGAAGGGAAGGGTGGGACCCTCAGGCCCCCTCCCCCGGCTACGTCCCTGAGGCCTAATGTAATTTTATTTACGATCGTTCATAGTGTCACAAAAGTTTGTTAAACTCACAAAATAATATCATACGCTTATATTTAACTTGATTTAATTAAAAATTCAAATCATATTTAACGTTTTTTAAATATCGCATTGATTTCCCATTTTGTATTGTGTTATTGTGACTCAAGTGTAATCCTTTTAATTTTTAATATATCGAATGACCCGCTTCGGTGGCCGAATGATGTGCTGATTTTTTTTCTCTCTGGCGTGCCACTATCTGAGATAATCTTGGGAATGCCACTACACCCCAAAATCTCTAACCAAAACTTATCTTCGTATCACCGCCATTTTTCGAGAAATCGTTAATGTGATATATATTTTTAAATTCCTGATTGGTATAGGAGTTTTGGACTTATTTGTTTTTTCCTATTTATAATGATAAATAAATATTTTAAGACCGAGTATAGCTCAGCACATAGCAGTCAGTATGCCGCCAAATAGCAACTAAGGAATGTGAACGGGTGTCGCGTGGCAGTGTGAGGGGGTGTAGAGTATGTGGAGGAAGGTAAAGCAGCTTAAGGGAGGGGAAACAATATACACAGACGACCAACTTAATAGCTACAATTCTTGCAATTTATGAACTTAGATGATTTATTTATTTTATTTGACATTGTTATAACTTACTATATTTAAAAAAAACACTCTACATGACTTGGGTGAGCCACGATTTGGTCACCTTTGGTCTAAGAGGTCACTATCGCAACATACCGAACTGCCGACGACGGGGAAATCTGGGTTAGAATCCCGGTCAGATGCACTGAGTGGTGTTTTCCCTAAATGGTTTTCTGATCTTCCTCCACGCAAATGCGGGGTACACTTCCTCTAAGTGGAACCTAACTCATCCAAAGCCCATCAGCGTAATGAGTTCATACGCATATAACCCAGAAAGGCAATAAAACGTGGCGACAAAAAAAAAATCAATGTCCTGATTTTAAAAATCAAGTACACTTACAGTAGCCCCATGGCTTCTTTGGTGCTGACTGACAACTTCACAGGTGCTGACTGACAACTTCACAGCTGACTTCTGACAGCCAACATTTAGATATATACCTAAATTTTGACTGTCAGAAGTGACAGCTGCCAAACACGTGATTTTGCAGATCAAATGGTTCGGGCTAGGGATACATAATTTGGTCTGGTAACTTTTCAAAGCTGTCAGTCAGCACCAAAGAAGCCATGGAGCTACCGTACCTGGTATTGCATAACTTTCTTGAACGATGTTGGTGGCCTTCGTTGCTGTTGGATAAGACATCACTTTGGAGATCATGATCGATAATGACGCGAGACTCTTTCACTTTATCAAAATAATAGAACAAGGATTTCCTCTTAGCCATTTTGCGATAGTTCGCAATAGAAATATACCGATGAATTGCAACTACAGTAGCCTCATGGCTTCTTTGGTGCTGACTGGCAGTCTACATTTAGTTACATTCCTAAAAGTTGACTGACAGAAGTGACAGCTGCTAAACACATGTTTTTGCAGATCATATGGTTCGGCGTAGGGATACGTAATTTGGTCTGGTAACTTTTTAATGCTGTCAACTGTCATCTGTGAGATGTCAGTCAGCACCAAAGAAGCCATGGGGCTACTGTATATAATTATTATTAGTCCATCATCGATTTAAAAAAAAATCAAACTTTGATATACAAGCCGCGACAAATGTATTATATCAGGGAATGACAAAATCTACTTTACAACGACGAAATTATACCTCTATAAACACTATATTTAAGAGAGACACTAGCTCCACATGGACTTGCTTACACACTAGATTCAAAGGACGCGGGGAGAGGGGTAGATGGTGAAATGACCTTGGAAAAGAAAGGGGACAAGGGTGACTTGTGACGTGACATTGGACAGGAAGTTGGCTTTAGCATGGAATGTGGGTGGCTTTCATGACTCATTGCATCGTGCAGGCGGTTGGCAATGCCCGCCTACCCTAACATAATCTAATTTTTTTATTTGGTGCAAGTAGACTTTTGTTTCAGCATTTTTATAGTAAATAAATAATAAAATAAATTATTTTGCACGCTATCGTAGGTTTACTATTTTTATCTTGATTTAATTGACCAATCAATTTAAGTAAATGTAACATCTAAGTGAGTTCTTTATATTACAATTTCACAGTTCTTCTTACTATAATGAATATTACTGAAAGCATTTTTTATTTTAAAAATATTTGTATTCTCTAGCCTAATTCAATTTGCTGACTATCGTTGATTTATCTTTGTTACGGTCTGTCTTATTTCTCCTGTGTTGTAACCTTACTATAGTTTGGACTGAGGAAGTTATTCGTAATGGAAATAACTACACATGATGGTAATAAATATAATATGCCATTATAATATGAACTCAAACTGGCGCCGCCATGGTTGAGAATTCAGGAAACGGAAATGAAAAAGAGAGCAAAGAATAACAAAACTCACAGCCTTCTGGCTGACTAAATAATATCCTGGATAAATATTAATCTGGTAGATAAATATTTATATCTGGTGGATAAGTTAAAAGTGCGTCTTATGACTGCCTGATAGCATTTATCTGCCAAATAAAATGTATTTATCCATCACATTTTTATCGGGAGGTTTAAGTACCTCATAACTGTTATCTAGAAGTTAAAATGCTCGTTGCCATAGTGACGCGTTGTTTTTAATGAGGCTTCACCAATCATAAGCTGTTGTTGGGTTATAATCTTGGTTCACGTGTTTAGTAAGCACAGGCTTGGGCTCTAACTAAATAAAGTTAGAACATATAATTCAAATTTTTATATAATCTGACAAGCTATCTGTAGAGTTATATTTATACAAGAACAAATTATCAAAATGTGAGTACAATAAATGACATTTTGTAAACGTTGTACCCAAATATTGCTCCCATTTTGGCAGACACCGAAATTAGTACTTGCAAGACATATTAGCTTCTGCGCCCACGTGACGCCATCTGCTTCCTCGCACTCGTTTAGCCGCCATTATTTAATTTTGAGCATTCTCATCACTCACTAGGTTGTAGCGCTATCAGTATGGCTTATGCGCATGCGCGCACCAGTAAAAACAGTACCTTTATAAGGGGATGTGGTGCACTGCATTTCGTATGCGATCCTTGAGCTTAGCCAACGGTTGAGGTATCTCCACAAGTAGTAGTCTGGGGCGGTCAAATCCGGCGATCGCGCCGGCCAATGAATCTCCCCAAATCTGGAACTCAGTCGACCGGGAAAAACACCTCGCAAGACGGCCATGGACTGGCGGACAGTATATGCTGTTGCCCCATCTAGTTGAAACCATAGCTGTGGCCCGGGTTTCGGGTGGCCAGCTCCGGAACGAAGAACTCGTTCAAAAGCTGGAAGCAGCGATCGCGGTTAACGGTACCAGCACGGCCCCGAACGTCCTCAAAGAAATATGGGCCGATGATTTCCAAACGATGCAACGCCGCACCACACTGTCAAACTATCACTGTGGACTGGAAGAACCGACCCCCAATATCGGAAGTTATGCTTAGTAACACCCCCGGAGAGTTCAAAATGGGCCTCATCAGACGTCGAGAGGTTGTTCAAGATCTGTAGGTCAGCTGCCAAATAACCAAGAAAGTACGAGGCGAAGGTTCTTCTGTGAACTTAATCTTGTTGTGTCAACTGTTGCACCTTCTCCATCTTGTAGGGATGAAAACGCATGTCATCGTGAATGATCAGTCTCAAGGAGCGAGATGACATTTGCAGCGTCAAGATGCGCCTGACGGTGGATCGCCGAGGACTTTGGTTTAGCGCTCGTCGGGCCTCCTGCACCCACTGAGTGGTCCGCTGACTCATGATGCGGTGCTGCAAAACGGTTTCACTCACCTTACGATCGTCCGGTGACTCAGGGACTTTGTCATACGCCCCAGCCCAAAATGGCGTAAAAAGATTCTTTGCACAGAGATGGAGGACTCATTATTTTAAAAATAAGCTTCCACTGAGAAAGCACGGTGTTCTACCGACCATGGCTCCAGGCTCCATGATAACTAACGGCCCTCCTTCCCCACGCTTGGCAGAGTCTGGATGTTAGGCATGCGCATACAGCCACATCCATATCTGCATGCGCACACAGCTACATCCACATCTGCATGCGCATACAGCTACATCCATATCTGCATGCGCACACAGCTACATCCACATCTGCTTGCGCATACAGCATCTCAAATGAAATCGCATATCTTTGTCTATATACTGTTGATATTTTGAAATATATTCTTCCGTTACTCACTTCATGCTGCCTCGTTTATATCCCACTATGACTTGACCAATCCTGTACAAGTAATCTTTAAAGAATATTCCTATTTGTTGCCAAGCAAAAGTATATTATTAATATTATTATTATTATTATTATTATTATCACCGCGTCTTACTACCCGTTCGGGTTATACGCACTTACGCTAATGTGTAATGGTAGGGTGATTGTGAGATGAAATGGAGGACCTACAGTTTAACGTGGAATCCGAACCACGGTGGAGACCTTGTAATACTATCGGATATATGCGCCGCTCTTTGGGCGTAAATAATAAAAACTATGAGATCAATCGCCCCGCTTCGGGCGTCGATTGATTCACTGCGGATTAATTCCCTGATAAAAATGATGTGATGTTTTTTTAGGTTGTATAAAGCTCCGTTATCGAGCGCCTATCATCACTATACGGAAAAGATACCGTTTAATCAGCTGTCTATAGCCCCGTGTTCGAGCACTAATTAAATCGGTATTAATATTATTAAAGAAAGAGAAATGTTGTTGGCTGTTATTTCACACATGGTTTATTTATATTACACCAGTAAATTATTTGCACATATTTCAGTTAAATGTTTGTTATCACAGTACACTTGTGATATTGAAGTGACTTATATTATAATGTGTTGGACTGTGACTGACTTGAGCGCGAGATCTCTGTGGAGATCGTCCTCTTCATCGTCGTCGTCGTTGTCAATTGCAATGGTGCCATCATACGTACAATGGTATATATATGACATATCCCTTGCATTTTCTTCCCTGGTCAACAATGTAAAAACTAACCAATAGACAGAGTCCTGGCGACACGTTTTGTGAGGGCTAGCTTCTTATTGGTATAAAGAAATGGTGTGTTCTGCCAAATACTATGAACTTGTTTCCTTTAACGAGAATTAACGCAGTTGCTCTTTTACCAGGAAATAAGGTATAAAAAATATATTTTAGGGGTGAAGTCCTTTTCACCTCATTCTGAGAAACGCGTGTTTGTTCATGGATGAATCTTAAAAGGATACTCTACCTATATTGCTTTAAAGAAAAATTACCTTCATCCATGACTTTTTACATAATTTAGATTAATCCAAATCAATACATTACAATTTGGCATTACTCAAAAGTATATTAAAATACAGTAAACTCCCGATTACCCGTGAATTGATTATCCACTTTGTGGCTTAACCGTGGAATCGCCAACAGCAGGAGATATGTTTCTGAAAAACGCTGCGTTGATGGAGAACACAGGGCTACCGATTGTTGCACTCAGTAGAACCCTAAGGAAGAGAGAATGGCCAGAGCGGCAAAAGAGGGACTGCACTGGAATGGACTCATAACCTGCTTACTTAACTGGAACAAGATGTAATGGAAGATAGTGGTGTAAGGAAAAAGGAAACAGCTGCAATGAAGCATAAGACTAATACAAACTTTTTAAGTGCTATGGGCCAGTTTCATAGTCAAATTTAGTACGCCCCAAGTGCGGCGCTACACTAAGTACATGACGACACCTACCTGAACCAGAATGGAATTAAAATATTTGAAACTAACAAAATATAAGACTGCCGGTAGGCGGTGACACTAGAGGGAGAAATGCTGGGTCTAGTTTGGGGAACGCACACCACAGGAGGAGAAAGGTTGGTGCTAGCTTGCACTGGGCTGCTTTCTTCCCCCACCACTCTGACAATTAGAGGGAGAAATGCTGGGTCTAGTTTGGGGAACGCACACCACAGGAGGAGAAAGGTTGGTGCTAGCTTGCACTGGGCTGCTTTCTTCCCCCACCACTCTGTGACTGGAAAACTTTGAAAAATAGACTCCGTTCTGTGTTGGGTGAACACGAGATAAATTCTTTAGTTATTTTATCAATGGAAAGTGACATAACATGACGTTTATCTTTTGATCAAGTTGTGTCAGAAATCCGAAAAAAAAAGGAAAATCCATTTGTGAGGTATGTAAATAAATTGTAATTAGAAAATTTGTAGATCCTTTGAAAAAATTGTAAATATATTTTATGATTTGGCAAGTAATTTTTCTATATCTCTATTATTATTATCATCTCAATTATTACATCATGTAAAAAAATAATTATATTTCCAATTGATCTAAACTGAGCTTTAGACATTGTTTATTTTGTCTGATTATTAAATGTCTGATTGTGCACATGGTTTTAATTTGATTTGAGTAGTTCATATCACCGGCCCCCCTAATTCCTTTATCCGGCCCTGGTTTTGTGTTATCCGTGGCACCAGTCCCCTCCATTGCTGCGGATAGTCGGGAGTTAACTGTAAAATTAAAATGAATTGGTAGTCCATTCTCCAGCCAGCGGTTGATTTAAAATGTGTTACACTATAGGGCCAACTTATTTATTTCATAATCATAATGAAAATAAATTAAAATCCAACAAATTATACTTTTTGGTTTGCGATCTTATGAAAATAAGGGCTCAATTGTAAGCCATACACATTTTCTTTTACTCAAAACATTAAAACACAAGTTGATATGACCGTCTTATGATAAAGCCTTGTTTTCGAAAGGTGTCAAACTAATTATTGTATACAATTTATTGAATTTTTGTGAGTCTCACTATCACAACAATTCAAAATTATATTAGTATCTACTTAAAAGAACTTGTAGGGTGAAAATATTTATTATTTTATTCTATTTAATAATTCATTCAATATTGTAGTTTACATGCATTTCAGATGTTATCTTAACTGACAAATAATTTGTAGGGGTTTTAGTGGTTTTTTTTAGTTTCTCATTTGTTTTATTTAACATGCAAACAATGTTGGTCCCTAATTTATTTTTTCCTTAAGTCCTTTTTTAATGGGGTTAAATTGCTAAAAGCTCTGTTTTCCATACACATGAGTGAAAGCCATTTCCAACGCTGCTGCCCCATTCTAATACGAAGCTATTACTTTTTTAATTTTCATAGGTTGCAGTTTTGAAAATGAACGTTATCCTGCACATGAACACACTGAGTGGAATTTCTACATCGGGGAACACTGATTTCTAGCCTTCCGACATTATTTTTCTGAACAATGCGAGGAAAGTTTCACAATTTTCATCAAGAACTATGTAGTGCTTGAGATGCCCATATTCATTAGAAAATTTCCCCATAATCAAGGGCTTTGTGATATACACTAGCTAGATGTTCACACTTTCTGTTTAGCTTAACAGAACTAATTGTTTTCAATTAACCGAAGAAAGAAAACATTTTCAATCAATGAATAAGCTTTTGCACATTTTGAGAGCTCGTGAAATAGAGAGTCCAAAACAGGAAGGAATGTTTCCACCTTCCTCATTTCATGTTTACTGAGATTTAACCTCTTCCTCACATCTATCTTAATTATCTAGTAAGAGGAACAGCTCACTTTGGTTCCCATTTTTTCACATACCTATGATTTGAATCCAGACCCTACCACTGGCTTTAATTAGTTTTCACTAAATTTGTCTCTAATATTCTTAATCTAGGTTTTCAGACCCTCAAGAAGATTCATACATTAAGTATGTTTACATCCTCTGACTGCAGGACCTTAATTGTTTTGTCCACTCAAGAATGACATTACAAAAAATTGTGAGGAAGATTGTTCAGGCTCTCAATTTTTTCGTTCAATCCTTCTACCTCTCGCCTTATGTTATCGTCCTGTCTAGTGCCAACTTATACAGAATCCAGTGTATGTTAAATGTTCTTGAAACCCCCATATAGAGCATGAACAACATCAAAATGTGACGATCATCTCGTGTCAGACAGACACTTGACCACAACATTTTTTTTCCTAAAGATGATGCCAGAACATTCCATCGATATCCAGAAGCAGAGAAAAAGGAATACAAACGCTGAACAAAGGCAGATAATTTTACAGTTTGTGGAAAACACACTGCCGCTTTTACTCCCGCCCAAGTTCAGACCGTGTTCAGCACAGAGGGCATACATATTGAACTTAGTCAGTTGATGAATCCATGCTTGCAATCCAGTATAGTGTCCAGACATATTTGAAGCATTGCGATACGACTGACCATGGTAGTTTGATAGTGGAATTTTGTTCTCATCAAGGAAATCAAAAAGTGTCTGTTAGATTATTTGCCCCAAGATAAAATACAGGGACAGACTTAATAAAACGTTCCACAGGCTCTCACATCCTCGAATGTACCGGATAGTAAATGTCAGTTGATCAGTATGCAGGATGTCAGGAGTGGGATCCACACTCATTTATTGCTTCAAGAATACCACAAATAACATGTACCAATAATTCAATTAATTCCTCACAAATGTTTGCCGATAAATACGATGGGTTCCCCTTTCCTGGGTTCCCATTAAATTTGAGATGTTTTTCCAAAAAATGGCCAAATTCACTCAACCTAGAATACCTAAATATTTTAATTTTGTGTTGACCCAATTATTTGATTTTCTCCACCAAATGGAAAACCTCTAGAGGCGAGAAAGCGAATTACAGAAACCACACGTGTCAACACATTATGCCAATACTCCTGCTCTGAGCGATAATGTTGGAATAATAAAGAATCTACAGTTCCAGTTTCTTTATGCCAAATTAAATAAACCGTCATGCGCTTGCGATGCTCTTATCTGTTTTCATGTTCTACAATAACATTGCTGTGTTTCCAGTCATTGAATCCAATGGTAGAAAAGAGAGATTCCGTTTTGGAAACTAGGTAACATATAAGGCGATATAAACGACCTTGGGATGGTGACTAGAGGAGTCCTTCACGCTTTACACACTTGCTATTCCGCTGTTTACGTTTTAACATATTGTTTAGTAAATATCTTGTCTAAGCATTCTCTCATCTAGCTCCTTTATACACACTGCGCGAGTTGGAAAGGTTGTTTTCATGATTCTGATATGTCGGCCCACTAAGAATATAGCAATCCACTTTGTTAGTATTGCCAATGTCCCATAGTCACAAATCTGTCTCTTTGATCGCAAACTCCTTTACTGTTATAGTACTGCAGACAGGTGAAACAATTGTGCCTTCGATTATAGAAGCGTGAATTTTGGAACACTTAGACCACATCTTAACTAACATTTATTTCTATGAGGCCATCTCAGATTTCTTCTGTAGAAAAACTGGCCGTCATTTTTAAAAATGACACTTAGTTGTTTAGGTTTCTTAAATTTTGAAGATATTTATGGTTCACCCATTTACTTGTGCTCATGTGATGCTTATTGGACACTTTAGAAGTTAAATGAAACCTAGTAATGGTTTAGTTAATAATTAATGGAATAATAAATAATTTTATTGATTTAGTCAAGGAAAGAAAAACAAAACAATTTACAATTACTGATTGTTGTTTATTAAATGCAAATATAATGTCTTATATAACAGATTTTAATGTTAGGTTAGTTATTTAATAAATATTGATACTATTCCTCAAACAAATTATTGTTGATGCCCCTTACCCCCTTACTTCAGACAGTACATAGAGCGGTACACTGTAGGGCAGCCTTTCTACACTTGCACTGTCATGTGCAGCCTTTCTTGCAGCCACATCATGTAAGTTCCCTGCAAGCTTGCGTAGCCTCTGGTTGAGTTGTCCACGATATTTCCCATCCACCTTCATCCTTCATCCATCCCCAATCATTTGGTGATGAAGCTGTGGTGTTGCGACCATCATTTGGGCCCAGAAGTAGCCCGCCTGATGGATGGCTCTTTTTGTATGCTGAATGAGTTCATCGTTTGTGTGAGGTATATTGTCATTTGTTCTATCTTTATGAGTAAATAGGAGTTTTCTTGCTTCATTAACATGTTCGTCACTGCTATTACGGTCGTATAGCAAAACTACAAATCTCTCTTATGGTTTCATCATTTCTTCTACTATCTGCTGACTAGATTTGTCAGCCAATCTAAAAAAAAGTAGAGGTGACATCTCTGTATACATTCCAGGTATCCGATGAAGTCCTTTTGTCTCTTTCTACAACAAAAAGGACACAGTGTCGCACCCAGTTATTGCATGAAACATTATTAAGGTAGTAAAACGATCAGGAGCCAAAGCTCTTGCTAATTCATGAGTGGCAAAGAACAAGAAATTCTTCCCAACTCCAAATGCAATCCATAGCTCCTCAATATTTAAACTTGGTGTGCTGATGTTATGGCTAGAACTACAACGTTGGTGTCCACAATCCGTATTTCCGGTTTGTTAAATCCATGTGCGCAGCATCACATAAGTGGAGTAAGATTCGAGTGTCTGCTTCTTCGTGTGAGCATGGAGCAAGTCCCGAGATCTTGACAAATCATAGGAAAAATCATTGATTCTATTTGTGGTAATTACTTGCCTGTTCGTGTCAATAGCTGCTAAGGTTGTTGCCAAGAAGGGGAACAATTCAGTCTTATTTTCATCAACCCGAAGAAAATCTTGCCAATTTTTAGGAAGTGAAGTTTTTGGTTCAACAAGTTTTCGAACACCTTTTCCCCTTTTTCTGAGTGGTTTACTCTTCAAGCTGTTAGGCCTGCACACAGCCCAGATAATATATAGCCTTGCTACACATTGAATCTGAGATTTTATGTATGGTATGAACACAGTACTGGCATAAGTTTCCAATGTTTTTTCAAATCCTGGTTGCAGCATGTTGACAATTGCAGTACCATTAAGGAATGTTGGTTTAAAAATTAGTATTTTTACCGGGTGTAAGATCTTCCAAGCAAAACAATAAATCAGACCTTGTTTTTGTTCTTAGACTCCCCAACTTCAATAGTGATGGAGGATAGGTTTGGTTTTCATGTCTAAATAAATCATCCAGATCTCCGTTACGTATCTGTGATGCAATGTATATTCTAGAAAATAGTGAACAGTTATTCCTCAGCGATGTCAGTCGTTACTCTTTACTTGCCTTTTTACGAACTGGAGGACGGTTGAAGAGGGGAAGGTTATTCCACTTAATATAATCTGCGACACGTTTAGTTTGATTAATAAACCCCTCACTGACATTACTCGTACTGGTCAATTCCAACTTTTTCAATATTTAGTATTGTTTCTGCAACTGTTGGATGTACTATATTCCTGGTGTAAGTATCATAAGATCACAGCTGATTTCACTAAATGGGTTTCCCATATCTTATATTGCATGAGTAAGATATGGGTTTCCCATATCTTATATTGCATGAGTAAGAGACATATCTTTTTCAAACGCCATCTGCGTATGCTTGTTTGCCTCGGGGTGACGCTCATATTTTTCCCATCTCTTCAGCTTGGTAGAATTAAATTCTTTACTAAGTGGGCCATCTCAGGACCAGAGACCATCCAACGATGCAAGGCTGTTGGGTTTTCTGTAAGCCTACAGCCCCTCCATCACCTCTTACTAATGCGTTGTTTTGTTCATGGGCCTGACCAATGTCAATAGCAGAAAGCACGTGCTTTGACTTTCTTGTGACAAACTTTACTTGCATGAATTCTGCATAGGTGTTAGGATGAATTTTCTTGAGTGAAACTATATCACGTAAGTGGACAGGAATCCATCGTGCATAGTGAGTATAGTCCAAAGAAAATAATCAAGGAACAATCTTAGATAGCGCCTCCATATAGAGCTGGAAATTTCCTTCTCGTATCGCTTTTACAAAACTCATCAAATGTAGTTATAGTTTTAGAATGAGGTACCAGAATCTAAATTGGATACATACATCACTTCTTTCTTTGCACCACTCTTCAAGTGACTTAACGTGACTGATATTCTCTTTCTTGAGTGCAGTCATTGTAGGCCTTTTGCAGAAGTAAATATAGACTACTTGTTGTGATTGGATGGGCTCTACGAGTACAAGTCACACGGGAACCCTTTGTAAAAGAATCAGCTTTTCCAGTTGTGGTAATGTCAGCCTGAACCAGTGCTCCAGTCCATCCACTTTCAGCCAAGAAATTTCTAAGAATCTTGAGAACTGCCATCTCAATATGTAGCCCACCAAACATACAATAAGTTTATCTTCGCCATGAGCTATTGACTATTTCCACTCGATTTGTTTTGCCAATGCGTAAAGTGACTGATCAAACGTATTGATTGGAATCTGTTAAGGATTAAGGACTTCAACTGCAGTCTTCACAATATCCATTTAATGTCGAATCATGGCCGCTGACATAGCATGGTCTGGGAATAAAGGAAGCAAGGAGGAAAGTATTAATTTACAATCTTTTGGAGTTTCTTCTTGTCCACTTGCGTTGTTTGCAGCCCAGGTTATTATTTCATCTGCTTGTAGGTTGCCACTAGACATACTCTATGTGTTACATGCTACATCCAGGTGTAGTATTTCACCATAGCTTGTGGCGTAGCTTGGTGGTCATTTAAGTTATCTACTTTTATCGGCAGAGGACAATCATTTCTTATAGGAGGAACAGTAGGAACTCTTTTATAGCTCTCAGGAAGAGGTTTAGTCACTTTCTCGACACACTGATTTTTATTCGTAGTCAGATTACTCCTCGTAAAATTACCATATGGATGTTGAAATATTGATATTCCTGTACCACGGAAAGAGTAATGAGCTGTAGTAGGGCATGGATTTAGATATATATTGTCGACCACACTAGTCCTGAAGGTCCTTCCTTTTAAATTAAAAGGAATTACATCAGTTCATGCCTGTGAGTTCTTGTATGGATTAAAATTCCTAAGTAGATAGGCAAGGGAGTTTTCCATTCTCGATTATGACTGAAGGCTCTTTCAGACTCATGCTCCCGGCGTCTCACTAAACTGATGAACATTAGTAGTGAGGTTAGGTTGAAGAGCTTGACAGTGTTGTAATGTTTGGGCCGTTCGTAACCATAGCAACCAGTGCTAACAAAGATGCTGGCACAAAGTCTTCTTGACACTTGTTTCCAAATGATCCGTTGAAGTCAGTTTTAATTTTAAACATGTATCTTCGCACTATATTTGCTGCTTTAGCAAGATGGAACAGCGCCACTATCTGCATCGCATACACATGCTTTGCTCAGTTCAGTTCCAATATCATTATTAAATATAAGCTTCATATTCCAGGCTTGCTTGTGTACTTCCATGTCAGGAAATTAAGCAAGTATCCTGTTTTTTAATTTCGTTGAGTGGATACGTACTGAAAAATCACTCCCAACTTGTTTTATCCTTAGGCCGTAAAGATTGCTTAGGTCCATTCGAACATCTTTGGTGTATAATATAAGCTCTGGATATGCAATACCACAGTTAGCTTGGTCCATCTAAATTTTTGTGTTGTTTTTTGGTTTCTTGTCTTATTATATAACAATATAATGCAATGCATATAGTCCATGGCATCTTGTCAAGTAAGATCACCTGAACTTAGTTTAGCAAGAAAATGTTTGTCTTCTAGTTTAAGGGCACAGTATCAAGGCCGAATGTAGATGCTTTACACAATTATATTTCAGCTGGGGCAGGCAGGAAACACAAAGTATTGGTTTGGTATTCACGGAACCTTTTCTTGAACACACTGACGGGTGAATTTCATAAAACTACCAACATTATTAACGGGTGAAATCTTTCATTTCTATGCACTTTGAAGTTTGGTTTTATTAAACTGTAATCTACATGATTCGTGGAGGCGAGCCTTACGTCGTACTAATGTTGCTTCGATACCTTCCCCTTCATCCAGACGTGAAGGAGTAATTGTCCTGGGTAAACACCCAACACTACCAAACCTCATAAACAGATCTGGAATTGTCTTAAAACCAGCTCCCTTTGTATCGAATCTGCTGGACAGCGAATAACTTCCGAATTGTCTTCTTGGCATATAAAACACTTGTTCCAGTCTGTTTTTGTGAATTGTCTAGACGTATCAGGCTCGAACGGATTCACCAGCTTATGTACTTTCGCCATGTTTTTATCTTCTTTTTCATTTCTTCTTAAATTGTCATAACTCTTTGAACTGAAAAAAAAATAATGGTATTAAACATCTGTTTTTTCGCACCATAGCTTTGTACGTGCATTTTTATGAACCAATGTATTCTTTTACACATATATACAGTGGAACCTGGATCATTCGAACTTGAAGGGACCAGAAAAAAAATCGAACTATCTAAAGATTCTAATTAAAAAAGTTTCTTAAAAGGAAATCCCTTTTCCACTTCCTTTATCACCGCTACTTTCTCAGTTAAAGTTAATGTTTTATAGGACTGTGGCTAGCACAGTGACATCGTGATACACACACACATACAAACACTATGTACAGTATGTACTAAACAAAACAAAACCTAAACATAAAACTCGCAAGTCACAAGAATATCGCTACGACCGAATCACTAAGAACAGCGCACGTAACCGCTCGAGAGGTTCGACCTTAATCACCGCAGTACAGTACTGTACGTGTAAACGGACGTATGGTTGAGCTGGGGATCGGTAGGGGCGTGAAGAAGGGCACTGACCCCATTCCAACGTTGCCTCCCATGTTTCCAATAATAGAAAAACACGGCGCTGCAACTAGAAGTAGGAAAACAATACTGCACACTACATCCAACTTACGAACTTTCAACTTAACCAAAACAAAATTCGATTTATCCACGATTTTTTAACATTGTTTTAAAAATATTCACGGGACTGGGCGTAAAATTGGAATTAAAGACGATTTAGAAATACGTAAGTTTGAGTGGGTCAGATTCCACTGTATAACATAAATTCAACAAAATAACATAAAAACATGGAAGTAGTAGCATAAAATAGCACACAAAAGAGAAGAACAATAAATTTCTGATGTCACCAATTTGAATGTCCGCCATTACTGCTAGGGGAAAATCTGGGATGGCCTCATAGTCATAATAAAACCTTTCTATGTGCAGTATATGTGCCCTATGTTTCTTCCTTCTATCATCAATAGCGCAATTCTTTGATTTACTTCACCTATCTGCTGTACTATAAAGGTTTTGGACTCATCCTAACTTCATAACTGCTATCTTAATCGGCCTCGTAGTATTCTGGTCAAAGCCCCTGGATGCTGACCTAGAAGTCCCGGATTCTATTCCCGGCTCCTACCGGGAAATTTTTCTCAAAAGGCGAGTAATTCCCATGATTATTAACGTCAGTAAATCATACTCCTCCAATTGAATTAGCAAAAAAGCACCAGCTTAGGTAACTAATGAGCAGGAACAACTTTAGAAAGTCGAAAACCTTAAATATTTGCTGGAAAAATTCTATCAAAACACGATACTGTAATGCGGAGTGTTACTACACCTGAAGCATATTTCTCAGTGACTGCCCGTTTTTTCGCCACAAGGAGGTTATTAGTAGATCTCAAATTTTCTACTCTCTTAACACTTCAAGCTAAGCTTCTGACGCACCGTTTATTTTACTATCCCGAAGGTTGTACAATTATTTCCTGAACATTGACCGTAGAGTGTCAACTTTTTTCAACAAACTCCAAGTCACAGAGTTCACGTGGAAGAACGTCACTGATGATGATTGAATCCCAAGCCTTATCCTGCTTTCCCATATTAGACTAATCTGCGCAGTGAACCTGCCACATAGCCAGGGGTGGATTTACGACTCTGCCACACATAGGAATAGGCAATCACCCCGGGGCCCCCGCAGAAAGGGGCCCCCACAACACCCCCAAAGAAAAAAAACTTTATTTTCCTATTGTAAATGCTTTCTTGTTTTTGTGTCTTAACATGCTATTCCTGCACGAAATAAAGAGGTATAAACAATTTAATATGTGTGCATATTAAATTAAAAATCCTACCGATACTTGAAAGATTTACTAGGGAACTCCCCGTTGATCATTTACAATTTTTCGCGCTTACCTTAAATACATTGGTCTCCCTTTCGGCGCGCTGCGGCGGTTCCTCTCAAAGCGTTTCCACGAACCGGCTGATAAAGCCGCTGTCTCTGCGGTGCCTTTGATCTATTTTTTTTTTTCCAATTTGTTGTTGCTCTGACAAATTTAGTCAGTTACTCTCGAGAAACGTTGAAATTTAGATGTCTGTTGTGTTAGTGGTGAGTGCCAGTTTGTGTTTTGATGAGGTAGTTAAATAGAATACTAGGTGTAGAAGTGTCATTTCGACATAATATAAAAATATGTGATGTGAACAGGAACGAGCCAGCGAGTAGTTACCAAACTGATCCCTGTTTATTAGTGAAAATGTCTCTGTCAAAGACACTCTGCGCATCTTTGCTGCTTGAAATTTTTTACAAAGTTATTGTATGTTTATAAAAAAAACTAAATATTGTTGTGGTTTTCCCATCAACTCTCTACGCTAACGGCGATTTTAATATGTAAAGGCCTCCTTTGACTATAATATTGAAGTACTAACATATCGATTCTTTCTAATTTTTAATTTCTTTTTTAGCATTACGCATTCTTTATTGCTGCTAAAGGTCTAATCAAATTGCTAAGGCCAGAAAAATTATATATATAGTAATTAAAGTCAATTATCATGCCAAAGTGAAAAGTTTTCCTGACACCCACTGGACCGACATAACTGCCCAGCGCCTGTAAACTAGACTATTCCGGCTCGAGCGATGCTCTTGAAAAATAGAACCATGTATATCTTTGAAGCGAGTCGCTCGGGTCGCTAGTGCGCTTCTCCAGTCGGGCCACCTCTCGTTACAACACATGTTATATTTTATTTTTCAGTCGCTCGCTCGCCCAGTCTGGCCGTACACAGTAGCTTAGTTTTTTTTACCTTTCCTCAGACGTGCTATGATGTAATTTACATGGGTTTATGGCGCCCCCCCCCCCACACTGTATGCCGCCCCAAGGCCCCCCCCCACATACGTAAATAAGGCACTGCATGCAACGACACACACATACCATACAAAGTGATGAGTAATAGATAAAGTGCTTAAATTATTAGATTATTTACAATAGCGAAGTTTTAAATATAGTAATTACGAAAATATTGATGCTATCCGAATTGTCTGATCACATCAGTCTAAGTCCATCAGTTTTGCAAGTGGTGGGAGAGACATAGTAGTACTGACAGTAGTACTGACCGTGTCGGTCTAGTAAATACTGATGCATACTGATCATGTAGGGGTCCTATCAGAATGTACAAAATAAGACAATAGTGTATAGTATATTTCGCCTTGATTTCTGCTGTGCGAACTGGTCTACGATGCCAAACAAATCAATTTTTTTAAAAAAAAAAGTCTTTAAATTGAGACTATTGACAATGAATTGGGGCAGTCCTCTGTCATGTTGGTAGGCAGATAATTTCCTACTCTTCTTAGCCACAAGAAGGTACAGTATGTTCTGCTGTTCAGTTGGAAACTAGAGAACATGTGAACATTCGGAGGGTGGGTGGATCACCTGTAGTTCCTCTGTTCGTATAAACTGACACAACTCAAGAGGAGTTAGTTTCTTCTCAAATAAAGCGTTTATTAGAAGATGAAAAAGGAAGTCCCTTGTTGCTCGGTTTTAACAAAGCCTCGTTAACAATTGGAAGTAACACCTCCACGACACGAGCCTTGCCAAACCTGAAACGCCTGCGAAATTCTTCCTCGCTGTACATTTCCAGGTGATTTTCCATGTCTCTTATGTACTTTTTGGGTACTCTAAAATTATTTGCATTCACTTCAAAGTCAATCACTGCGTCAGCTACATCATCAAAATCTTCCAGATCGTCATCAATATCCTGCCATTCCATCTTGATAGGTGTATTTGATAACCTCAAATAATTCAAGATCAAAAAATAACCAAATTCAGGACCAATGAAACAATATGGCGACACTTGTCGGAACAACAACAAACTCGGCGGGAGAACGTTCGAATAAGTGGAAGAGATGCGCGGGATGAACAAATTTGCTTCCCCACCCGATACCCGTGCATTATCCACGAAGTCCTACGGAAGCAGCCGAATTCTTTTCGTAAAACGTTGGATAATGGATATCGTCTATCGCTACCAAAAGTGAAGTAGGGATTCGGAAGGTATGGAGAAGGTTTGGAGACGAGAAGAATATTGACTATCGCTACCGCTCCCAGTGGCCTTGGTGACCTAAGCTTGCGCCGCTAAAGGCTCTTAACTTGTAGTATGTAGGCCTAAGTGCTGTTGCACACGGACCAATAATATCGGTGTCGGCGGTAGTGAGATTCCGTGTAATCTTATGGCCCTGTTGCACACGATGCCGACACGACAGCATTATCGTGACGACTACAGACTTGTTGGAACCATGCCAACGGCCTTCTCTATATCAGTGTACAGAACAGGTTGCCACTAGTCTACAGCTGTCATATTGCATTGTTTGGTTTTGTCTTTCGTGAGGTCAGGTGCTTGCGCGTGCGTTTCCTCCTTCCTATTTTTGAGTAAAATGTCTATTGAATTCAAGTATGACATCGTGACCTTAATTGAATTAGTGGAGAGTAGAACGTGTTTATGGCACAAAACATGTGAGGAATTCAAGGAATGGTAGATGGGAAACAGCTTCGGCCTAAGTGTACTCATTGGAACCAAATTTCTTACAACTGGACAGAAAGGAGCAAATAAAAGGGGGTAAGTGCTTCAAACCAGAATTTATTATGTTTGAAAATATTTTAAAAGGATATGAGGACAGTATTTATATGCTTTCATACCGAAAAATAATACGTCTTAGCTTTAAATTTTGTTGTTTTGCCACGGAAGTTCCCCTTCCGATGATAAAAAGCAATCTGCAAATGTTTCTCTGATGGCTTTGGCTGATCTTAGATTTCTACCTGGTCCATCTGCAGAGGGAGGTGAAGCTCTGAAACCTCAGTGTACCACTACAGCATCCATTTCTTTAAACAAATTGTGTAAAACCACACATACCTCTACAATTGATTTTGCGAATGGCTCAGAAATATTCAAGGGCCTATTAAATATCCTCCATATGTTGCCGAGAGTGCCGAATGCGCATTCTACAAATCTCCCACAATCCTTAGTTTAATATCCTTTCCCTATCAGTTAGAAAGTTATAAAGTTTCCTTTGTAAGGCCTTAGTAATTTATTTGTCAGAGTAAATGCTTGGTTCCTTAACAAAACAAACGGCAGGTTTATATTGCTACCTTCTCGAATAGGGGTACATTCAAACGCCCATCCATTTCGGATATATATATATATATATATTAGTTTCAACCTGGTCGTATTCTAAATGCTAGTTTACATATTAAATTACTCTAGTTTTACCAATAGCTAAAGAAACAGAATGAAATTAACAAAACGTAATATTATTAGTCAGATTTATCCAATCTATTTACACAATGATCCATCTATCTCCCGGACATAGGGATATTCGATATGTATCGAACTTAGTCTTAATCTCTAACTTCAATATTACAGTCTATGAACCACCTCGAAACATTATCCATGATTAAATTAAATTTCAATCTTTGATATGTGAATATAACAATAAAAAAAGAAAATAATAGGCCGAAAAGTTAAATTTTGAAAAGGTTACATTAAAAAAAAGCATTTAAGCAGAAAGTTAAATTTTTCTTACATTTTAAGTCGTGTAGCCAAGGATACGAATTCCTCAATCCATAATCAAGTCCTAGAAAGCCGGCCATGTTGCCATACAGGCGTTATATGAAATATGGAAGGCAAGGAAGAAGGTGGGGGAACATACTTGGAGAACAGAGCTCCAATGCACTAGAATATTCTCCTATAGACTGGAACTGGCATTACTTCCTTTCCTAAACTCTTTGGAAAGTTCCACTGTCTCGCGACCTCTAGCGGTTGCTACTCGAACTTGGGTTCTATCAGTTCGTGACGCGTCGTGGTCATGCTCGGATGTGCATTTATTGTGTCGCTGAACCTTAGTCGTGAGGTGCTTGAAAGGTGAAATGGGGTAAGTGGTTCATTCCCCTTCGTCTTCTTTCTTTAATTGTAGCAAATGCTACAAGGTAGCTAGCGTTTATGTTGTTAATAAATTTCTTTATATTAAACAAAATATTACAAACAATAAATTTACCTTATGGTTACTGCAAGCATTTCTAGGGGAGAATTACATTCCTGCATGACCGTGTTCTGACGCTGGAGGTGAGGAGCCAAACGATTCAAAACGTAGTCAAATGTAGAAGTACCGTACTCTGTCTAAAGTAGTTAAAGAATTTCCGCTCATCCTCTTGGAGTCTCCCAAAAAGAGTATAGCAAGTGCCTTCAAGAGTCCTTGCGGCTACTATAGGATGCACCCCAAATTCTCTTCCTCTCCGGTTTTGACGTTGTCTCCTCTGGAGATGAAGCAAACCCATCAAAATAAACCTCCCATTACGTATGTGAGCCATGTTGTTTGCTCACCACCATACACAAAACTGCCTGTACCTCTCAATGACCGATAGCGATATTGTCGTTGTGTGTGCAACAACCCACTCCGGTATCGGTGCTAACAACGATGCCGGCACCGACACCGATAATATCGGTACGTGTGCAACAGCACTAAGCCAGGTTTCATTTTAAAGTATTTCTGGGTTTTGCAGTTTCCCATTGTCCAAGGCAGCACGGCGGGGGGTCACGACACTGTCATAAGGACCAGCCCGACATACGGGGCTGGGACGCGATCTGGGCCCACACACGTTTCATATAAACGAGCACTAGAACTATCTTTGCCACCTCTCGGTACTGGCAGATCTCTAAAAATCCTGTCGGGGGCCCTCCACGGGGCGGCCCCTGGGAAATGTGTGTGGAATTGGCCGACATAGCTAAGATCCCAACAAGGCCATTTGTATATGAGGGGTGAGGCTCCTAGAGATGCACTGAGCGGTTGGTGCGTACCTATTTATTGGGGATAGCTGGTCAGGGAACCTCCACGAGTTCCCCGCTGGGCAACTTGTGGCTGTCGGGCTCAAGAAATGTGCTGAAGGGCTGGCAGCCAAAGTCTGGTGATTCTGAGAGATAGTCCTGGGATAGGAATGAAGGTCTGTGAAGATGACTGTCCGGAGGCTGAGCTCCTGACTTCCTCGTGATTGGGCGATCACTAGGAGCCAACTCCTCGCTCCATCCGGTCCCAGCGGAGTGGGGTTTTTTCTCGAGTAACCCAAGGCAAACTGGCATGGGGAGGGCTGGTACTGGAATTTTGGGTGCCCGAGTAAACCGGAATGGCACTCGTGGACTTCGGTCCATGTCCGGTGAAAAGGTTTTGTTGCTGATGGGTATTAGTGGTTGCACCATAAGGGGCCCCTGAGCCTGGGGACGGTGTAGCTGGAAAGCCCTTCGGGGGGTCGCCTGGGGGATTTAGTGGATGACAATGACCAAGGTAGCGGTTCCCAGGTCTTTGGGGGTCCGCGAAAATATTTGAATAATAGCAGAAATAGCTACATATGCCAGGTGTAAGGCAAAAGATATGTCACTAGTTATGAAAATTAACTCAACAAAATGGTGACGGGCTTCTTCTATATTTGACCTTGAGAGAAAAGATCAATTTCTAGCATAAAATAGTTTTTATAATCATTAATAAATTAATAAATATATTAAATGTTTTGGTTTTTATTGTAACTTTTGCTTATTGAATGTAAATATATCTGCCCTCTTTATTCACCTTATTGAAAAAATTTTTAAATCCCTTTATTAGCCCATTTATTTTCAATTGAAACAAATAAATCAGAAATAACTACTACTATGCTGATTAAACATTTTGCTAATAATTACCCGTCTCGGTGGCGTAGTTGGCTAACGCGCTTGTCGTGTTGAGCTAGACTGCTGAGGACGGGGAGATCGAGGTTCTAATCTCGGTCGGGTGAACTGGGGG
>CABFVX010001445.1:113148-127833 GCA_902151425.1 Timema shepardi | reverse complement strand
ATCCGAACCACGGTGGAGGCCTGGCATTCCCCACATTCACAAGATGTCTTGTCAGAGGTGAAGGAAGGGTTTGGTAATCAGATAAATCTTTGCTGGGACCGAGGATTGAACCCCGGACCCCCAGCACAGAAGTCTGACACCTTACCCCTAGACCGCCAGGTCATCGACGTCGTTTTTCTAAATGGTTTACAAATGTGGGTACACTTCCGTTAAGTTCGGCCTTCTCCATCCATAACTCATTAATCTAATTAATACATACACACCTATAACCCAAACTGGTTTTGAGCTGGGGTTATAAAAAAAATAACACAACACATTGTTTGTAAATTACCCGCCTCGGTGGCGTAGTTGGCTAACACGCTTGTCGTGTTGAGCCCGACTGCTGAGGACGGGTAGAGCGAGGTTCGAATCTCGGTCGGGTGAACTGAGGGTGGTTTTTCCTACATGGTTTTACACTCTCCCTCCACGCAAATCCGGGTTCACTTTCTCTAATTCATCCTTCCCAATTCCTAATCCATTAGAGTAAACAGTACTTAAAAAGCGTATAACCCGAACGGGTAGTAAGACGCGGTGCTAAATATTATTATTATTTGTAAATTTGTTTGTGATTTCATATTTTTCTGTTTGTCAGATGGACTTCCCCCGCCACTGGATCCCTCTGTGACAAAACCCATAGTGAAGCTTCTAGTGAACCAGCAGCATGTCTTCAAGACCGTGGCTGAGAAGTGTGACGGTTTCGACCACTTGGAGTGTAAATATTGCCAAGAGAAGTTTAGCAGTGACTCACAGTTTCAAGATCACCTGTTGGAAGAGACTCACAAGTTGAGACATCTCTACCGGACCAACAAGTACATCTCTCAATTTATGTTAGAAATAGATCAGTTGGTTTATAAAATGGCTGACAATTCAATGTCTTGATTGAGATTGAAGGCGTTTGTGATGTTGACTTGAACCATCTTTATTCTGTATGGCACTTGAATTATTTAGATATTGTTAAGTTTCACAGAATCAGAATTAGAAATAAGTGCCTGATGACTAAAAAAAAATAATATATATATATATATATATATATATATTAAACTGAAGGGAGTAAAACATTCTTAATAACATANGGTGACCTGGCGGTCTAGGGGTAAGGTGTCAGACTTCTATGCTGGCGGCCGGGGTTCAATCCTCGGTCCCGGCACAGATTTATCTGATTACCAAACCCTTCCTTCACCTCTGACAAGACATCTTGTGAATGTGGGGAATGCCAGGCCTCCACCGTGGTTCGGATTCCACGTTAAACTGTAGGTCCTTCATTTCATCTCACAATCACCCTACCATTGCACATTAGCGTAAGTACGTATAACCTGAACGGGTAGTAAGACGCGGTGCTAGTAATAATAATAATAATAACATAGTGTTGGGGCAAAAGGCAGGGCTGTGGATTCTGAAACAATTTTTGGTGTAATTCGAATCGGTAAAAATGTACCGACTACGGCTTCAAAATAAAACTTAAGGTAATTGTATTGTTTTAATTCTATACTTTTTTTTTTATTCCTCAGGACCAATATTTGTAATTTGGATTAATAAATTTATCTAAATATAAATTGACAACGCCGAAGAAGCTTCCCATAGTCATCTGTGTTGGAGAATCTTACTACAGTAATTGTTTTATTACTAATTAATATACTTTAACCCATTTCTGAAGGAGTTGGGTTCAGACAGTAGAGGAATATAGGAGTTGGAGTTGAAAGCTAGGCGTACTCACTCCCCATATCTGGTAAAACGTTAACATCTTAACTTGGACAGATTTGAGAGGTAGACCTGAATAGACACATTGAAATTTTATCTTCTCTAAATAATCTTCTCTTAAGTTTTGATTTTACACCTTCTTTATTTCTATTCTCATGTTCACAAGCCATAAAATACAATTTTAACATTTTCAGACATATTCATTTATCAAAAACCAGAAGTGTCCACAAAATAACTTCTTAGTTGAGTGCGTGTAAAATATAATTTCACTCTTTTGATATGTGTATGTTTTTTTAAAAATGTTTTATGGTATATTATTGTTTATTGCCCAATATATGTTCAGATTTTGTTTCTGATACCCACACCTCAACTCAAACTTTCCAATAAGTCTACATCTGTGGTTTTGGGGTAAAGTGCTCGCCTCAGGACTGGATGTTCGGGGTTTCAAACCCACCCAGTGTTGGCATATTTTTATTGAGCGATAAAAATCTATACCACTTCTTCCATAGAAGGTGAAATAAAGCCGTTGGTCCCATGTTGATAGCGACGTGTAAAAGAATCCTGGAAGGTGTGGGAAAACACCTTTCCTGACAAAATTGCTAGGTCCTTTCACTCTCGCTCGTAGAAATTCTCGCGTGATAATATAATCAGTTGGTTCTGCTTGAATCAACTATATTATCTGGAAGAATCCTGGCTTGAGTCATTGAACACAGTATTTGCAAATTCAATCTAGAAACAAAATACTTACTTATGTAACTTGTACCTTTTTTTCATGGCATTGTTGAACAACTCTTGGAACGTCAATTTCTCTTGAACCATGACCATTTTATTTTCTTTCGGTTTGAAGATTTCAACAACTTACAATGCAATATCCACCACACTCCATGTGCGATAAAAAGTTTAGATTCTTGGTATCCTGTTTCGTGCACACGGCTTTGAGAAATCTACAACTTTAACACAGTTTTATGTGAACTACATCTTAATATCCATTAAGGCTATCTGCGTATCCACTAATGGAGTATAGATGAGGACAGTAGAAATTATAAGAGCAGAGAGTGGAAAACAATTTATGAAAAATCACCCCGAGTACGCCCAATCGAGGCTCAAACCCCAATTTCATAGTAGTCCAGTCTTTTGTGAGAGTGATACATTCGACCCGGGGCCAGCGACTGTTGATCTCTTAGACCCTTTCACTCGATCACGTAAGGACACTTTAGAAGACTCAAAGATCGACTTTCAACTTTGTTAAAATCATACCCACCTCGGTGGCGTAGTTGGCTAACGCCCTTGTCGTGTTGAGCTCGACTGCTGAGGACGAGGAGATCGAGGTTCGAATCTCGGTCGTGTGAACTGGGGGTGGTTTTTCCTAAATGGTTTTCCACTCTCCCTCCACGCAAATGCGGGTTCACTTCCTCTATTTCAACCTTCCTAATTCCTAATCCATTAGAGTAATTAGTACTTAAAGCGTATAACCCGAACGGGTAGTAAGACGCGGTGCTAAATATTATTATTATTGTTAAACTCATCTGTGTAAACCAGTCCCTAGAAACATAAAGTTGACCAACTTCTACAGGGTACTGACCTGGATAAGGATATGGATCAGGCCGGCCTATTTGGATGGAGGAATGTATTAGTGTGGCATCGATTTCTTATGTACGACAGACTTTAGGAATACAGTCTGTAGATGGGGCCTAACCCTGAGAACATTCTAGGACACGTCACTGCTAATCAAGCTAGTTATGCCATATTTATCTATGACCAGTCATTGGTTATTGATGGTGTCACATTTACATGCATCGGGAGAGATCAAATGGCTTTGAATGAACTTCTGTGATTAAGAGGAATTTATAACCGAGGACCAAAATAATCTAACCAAAAGAAGCTTCAGTAGTTGAATGGCTTAGTAGTCACTCTTGCAATAGACTGGATTGCTTATGGCGGGAAGGTTGGGGTTTGAATCCCTGCCGATTGTACTGAGGGTGGTTTATCCTAATGTTTTTTCACTCTCCTTCAGTGCTAAAAAATAAATTACACCAATAATAACTGAATGTAATCCTGCCCCTGCTCCCCCGCCCTAGTGTGTGGAGGCCTATAGTGTCAGGATGGGCTGCGGCCGAAGATGGGGGAAATGGCCGGATATATGACTGTGTGGATTCATAATTGATGTTTGGCTTTTGTTTTACGGTTTTTATTACACTACTATGTGCTCCTACAAAATGTGATGTTGAGAAGAAGTACTAAAAGGTATGAAATAATTTAGCAGCTCGTGGCAGAACAAAGTTTTATAAGAAACGCTTAATGGCCTGACTGACCTTTAATTGACCCGATGTGTACATGAACCCTGATACATCGAGAGACCCTTTGCACTCGTTCTCAGTGATTCGGCGTCCTAACATGTGTAGCTTCCAAAATGGGCAGCATGACCCTCCTAGGCTCGATGGTAAATTGTCAGCTCTGTTAGCTTAAAATCTCATACTACCGCTATTTATAAAACAACGTAGCCTGATTGCTGGCACTCTGCTTAAGTTGTCAATGCATATGTTCTATTGTTTACTAACTAATCAAAACACTTTGCAATACTCGTTTTGTCACTTACAATCCCCAACACAACAAATGTTAAACAAACACACCTCAATTCATGCCGTGTTGATTACACAAAACCAATAAATCTAGGAACTGAGTTAAATAGTCTTATTTATTTTCCTGAGAATACTGTGCATCTAGAAGAAGAAATTAAATAATCAGAAATGCCACGATAAAATGTTATGTTTGTGTCTGTCCAGAAAATCTCTTCTCAGCTCCGAGTACAAACTAACTGTGTGCGTCAATGAAGATGGCAAGTCTTTGGAAAATGTGATTGTACGTCCGGGGACGGCCGGTTTTGCCCGGGTGAATGTCGCCAACTGCAGCGAGGAGATGAAAATGCTCACAGATGCCATTCCCCTCATCATACATTCCAAAGTCCAAGTGGATTGCCCACATTTTCCTGTGGAAATTAAACCAGGTGAGAATGATAATATGGTTTTAGTTAAAGTTTGGTCAAATCCACTATTTTACGAATCCAAATTTACAATTCAAATTTCCAATTTACCTTTGAATCCCGAAACTCAGATTCAATATAATAATATAAAATACAAATAGTAACTCTGACGCTCACACAGAGGTCAGGAAGTGGGCCCCAAAAATAATAACCATGAGGTCACAAGAGGAACATTTTTTATTTTTGATAAATTACAATGATAAAATGAATGATGAGTACAATAATGGCTTAACCAGCCTTCGCTTAGTCTGTCAAGGTGCAGACTAAGCCGTCATGACATACAATATATTACTAGTCCTATAAGAGGAACGTAGAGTGATAGTTTGAAATGAACATTTAAATTTGGCGCCCAAGCGCGCGCATACATTATCAACTTTAACAAGAAAAAGCTCGTAAAACATAGCCTCGCCTAACTATATAAAAAATATCATAATTAGTTAGTTTAAATATCATAAGTTGAAGTCCCAACCATGACCGTTGGAGACCTATCCTAAATTACTAAATAGCCTAAACCAATAACAATGCTCGAAGAAGTATAACACGTTGCCCAATCTCCCGTTGCGCCTATACATAAATTAACTATCCTATACAAAATGCATCTAATTCTAAACAAACTCATATCCCCAAAAAATTACCCTAGACAATATTAAATGTTACATAGATGAACCAGAATACAGGTTCGGGCGCGCCTACCGTAAATAAATAGAACTAAGCAAAATATGAATCTCCCCAGAAAGTTACCAACATTTGATCGTGGACCAGCCACGCCAGATCAAACTAAAAGGTCCCCATTAATAATATATTAAAGTATTGCCAAACAGTAATTTGGAAAAGTATTCCCTCCCCATATTTAGATCCAAAGAGAATTTTGATAGATTTTACTTTAATATTATTTCAATCAAGCGCCCTCACCTTGTAAAGCCAGTGATACAATGAGTGACCTATGATGTTACAGCGGTTGTTATATACAAACAAGTTCTCAGTAAAGGGGGGGGGGGGGGAAGGGGAGGCACATAGAACAAAGGAAGGGTAAAGAACAGCGCTCCGGTCCGAACGCGGAGGTACCAGTAATTGCCAGGCTAAGCTGGAACATTCCAGGGGCGGATGTTTGCCAAGTCAAGTTGGCAACAGTATTTTCTTTTGGAGTTTGAGGTTCTGATTTGGCTCGCGCCTCGGTCAGTCGTAGTTGCCCAAGCCAGGAGAGTGGATGCGTCGCAGCGAGTACGTACGTCCCATTTGACGGGGAGAGGCCTCGGTGGGACTTGGCGAAAGTTGGTGAGAGTTGGTGAGCCTTCGTGATTCAGACAACCTCCATATTACTAGGTTGTAGTGTGTTGCATATTCTTTGTTTGGAACATCGTTACATAACTAAATGTTAACATTATTTCTTTTAATCCACTTGTTAAAACATTCAAACAAGTTTTAAATTGCTGGTCTGGGGTCTGGTTGTAAAGTTTATCGTGGAATTAAATTTTGTTCTGAACTACCGGTATTTGACCTTTACAAAACAAATTTCGCTTGAAAAATTGCAAGACTTTATTTTAAGAATCTGAAATTTTCTTGAATTATTGAATCTCAAATATCCTTAAGGATTCAAAGACTCATGGGCTTATCCCTAGTTTTAATTACCACGTGAATTATTTTATACGTTGAACTAGGCACAGGAAAGCTGATGGGCTAAAATTAACATACAAAACCTAATATTGCCTATGCGTCCTGGAAAAACTGGAATTTAAAAATATTTCTTCCAACCCTGGAAATGTTATGGAATTTCTCCAATCTTTTCCTGGAATTTTCTAGGTGGTCCTGTTACACCCCACTCTGTTACCTTTTACTTACGACCATTAATAAGATAAAAGGGAGCGGGAGTAAGCTATGGAACAAGTGACGAGGGAAATTATTAGCAATATTTAAAAGCAACAATATGAACGGTTTATTCACAACAATAACATTAGAGCAGAAAACTATACAAGGTCTCAATAATCAAACTGAGATATGTTGAAAACCAAGCAAATAGATAATGACTTCATATCTTTAATTCGCACAGGTAACTTAAGAGAAAGTTATAAAACTCGTAATCTATCCAAAATTCAAAAGGGCCAATCTTGAAGAGACAGAACAATCCGTAACGTTGAATCTATTACAATTAAAAAAAAATATATATATCCACCAGGATAATACATAAAGACTAAATAAGGGCCTTATGGGCACCTTCAAAATGTTACCGAATTGTCTTTTTCCTACCTAAGAATAAAGACTTCAAAAACGTTAACTTTCTATAAGAAACATTAAATTACGCGAGAGTTTGGCTAACAGACTTTAGTCAAACTCCCCCGGGACTATCCGATCCTGACACAATATTAGGGAATGAAAACAATAACTCTACTAGTAAATAATAATGAAAATATCATATTAGAAGAAAACCTTAGAAAAAGATTAGAAAATATACCAAAGTTAATAAATTCTATTGTTAATCTAAATGATCAGTAAATTACTTTACATTAAACTATATTTCAAAATGCAAACAAAATATAAGAAACGCTACCTTAATGTTTACAAAATAAATACTAGTAGCCACATTTTTAAAACAATTTACATTTATTGATTTTGAGTAGTTGATTAATTTAATTGTTTACGAAATAGCCCGAAATGATACCCAGCGATTGGTGAATCCTTCAGTAACTTACAATTTTTATTTTTTTCAAACTTTCAAAGTCACTTATGTAATATAGTTCCAGAAGTGTGTGAATTTATCGCGGAGGGATTAAAAGACAATAGCAAAAGCAAATTTATTTAAAGAACTAAAATATTACTTTAAATATGGAAATTATATGTCTGGCATATTTAAAAGAAACTTGCGAGAATGTTGAAGAATTGGCTGTAATGTTGCTGGATATTGGGTTAAATATTCTGGAATTATAAGAATCTTGTGGAAATGGCGATGGTGAATGATGAAGTGGCTGGTACCGAGCTAAACGGGAACATTGATAATTTGTTTCCTTTTGTGTGGTTTGAGAATAATGGGTAATAGAAAACCAAGAATTATTTAGTTTTGCAATTTATAGGAGGTCACACCTGACTATATCTTCTAGAAGTATTTTATAAATCCAGCCGAGTACCCAATGAAGCAGACAAATGAATGTCGGTTGGCGCTGTGTTTTCTTCTATACCAGAGGTGCCACATGTGGACCTTAACAATGTTAACAAAATTAACGTCGGTGACCTGGCGGTCCAGGGGTATGGTGTCAGACTTCTATTCTGGCGGCCGGGGTTCAATCCTCGGTCCCGGCACAGATTTATCTGATTACCAAACCCTTCCTTCACCTCTGACAAGACATCTTGTGAATGTGGGGAATGCCAGGCCTCCACCGTGGTTCGGATTCCACGTTAAACTGTAGGTCCTCCATTTCATCTCACAATCACCCTACCATTACACATTAGCGTAAGTGCGTATAACCCGAATGGGTAGTAATACGCGGTGCTAATAATAATAATAATAACAAAATTAACATTATTACTTTTACTGTTAATTTTGGTCAATAAATTATTTTTTGTCTTAAGAGATCCAGTAATATAATTACTTGGTGAACATGGGAAAACCAACATGAAACTGGTCAGAAGAATACTATCCGATTATCATTTTAAAAGCCGACTCGCCTTTCTAACGGACATGACTCACCCTATGAACGTACTTAACGGAAAGTTACAGGGGTGAGATGGTTCACAAACTGACCAATTGTTTTCAAATTCACCCCTTCATTGGAAACTTCCTATCCTTCCCTTTGTGCAAAGCAGCTTTAGTTTTTTACAACTTTTAACCATAATAATCTGAAGATTTGAACAAATCTGATATTGTAAAGAATAAAAATAGAGTTGGGTCAAATCCACTATTTTACAGATCCAAATCCCCATATCTTCTAATCTCGAATCCAAATCTTGGAATAATTACTACCATAAGAGGAAATATAACTATAATAAAATAATATAAAATACAAATAATAACTAAATATTAACATTCTTTCATATAATGGTCTGGGGCCTGGTTGTTAAGTTGATTAAATAATTATAATTGGTTCTGAACCACCTATAAGCAGTATTCTATCTCTAATACACGTTTCACTCGAAAAATTGTTTTTTTGTTTGAGGCTTTGCATCTCTAACCTGAAATGTTTATCAAATCCTCAAACCTCGAATGTCATTAAACATCGTTCCTACACGTCATGGAAAACCTGGAATTTTAAAATATTTCTTCCAGGCCTTGAAATGTTATGAAATTTATCATTTTTCCCATCTTTTCCTGGAATTGTTTAGGTTGTCCTGGAAATTCCTTTGTCCCCCTTATTATTATTATTATTATTATTATTATTATTATTTATTATTATTATTATTATTATTAGCACCGCGTCTTACTACCCGTTCGGGTTATACGCACTTACGCTAATGTGTAATGGTAGGGTGATTGTGAGATGAAATGGAGGACCTACAGTTTAACGTGGAATCCGAACCACGGTGGAGGCCTGGCATTCCCCACATTCACAAGATGTCTTGTCAGAGGTGAAGGAAGGGTTTGGTAATCAGATAAATCTGTGCCGGGACCGAGGATTGGTTTTAAATAATTAAGAAAGTAATTTATATCTGTTATGCACTGCTTTTTACAACCCGTTTGGGTTATGCATTATGTATTGATTATGCTGACTGAGATTTGAACCTTGAGGTTCCAGTCATCGGCAGGCTAGTTGCTGCTAGAATGACGCCTTAGACCATGCAGCCATTGAAGTGGGTTATTATGTTTTAATTGGGACGCTTTAACACAGCAGTTATTTAATGGCTTAATCCTAGGTATAGGAAGGGTAGGAGATAGTTTAGAGGAAGTGCACCTGTATTAGCAGGGAAAAGAGAGGGAAAAACCATCCCCATTGCACTCTCTAAGAATCTAACCTCACTATTATTGTGACAGAAAATCCACTCTATTGTGAGCCAAACATCGTGTGTGTGTGTGTGTGTGTGTGTGTGTGCGTGCGTGCGTGCGTGTGTTTAACTTACAATAAAATATTGTGTGCTACATCTGCATTGAACAGCAGATAGATGACAAAAAATACTGATTTAAAGGGAGAAATGCCTAAAATGAAAGCTTTAGAGAATTTGTCCATTATTCCAATATAGTCATTTATTTTAAGTGTTCTATACAACTTTGTTGAAAATTAAATTAACTTTTACTTAAGTACTTGCCAGCCTCGGTGGCGTAGTTGGCTAACGCGCTTGTCGTGTTGAGCTCGACTGCTGAGGACGGGGAGATCGAGGTTCGAATCTCGGTCGGGTGAACTGGGGGTGGTTTTTCCTAAATGGTTTTCCACTCTCCCTCCACACAAATGCGGGTTCACTTCCTCTGATTAAACCTTCCCAATTCCTAATCTATTAGTGTAATTAGTACTTAAAGCGTATAACCCGAATGGGTAGTAAGACGCGGTGCAAAATATTATTATTATTATTACGTAAGTACTTATTTTAAAACTAGTATGTTTTAATCTGGACGTTTATAAATAACCTTTTTCTGTATAAACATATTTGACAAAACTATTTCGTGACTAAATTCACCTTCTTTACCTTACCTTAACTAAAGGTAAATGTATTTAAATGCTACAGTACTTCTATGTCAATCTCGGCATTAGCTTGCCTTAAAAAGCTACTCAATTTAATACAGGTAAGCTTCTAAAACACTTGAAGTCATGATTGTCTGCCATTTTGGAAATAAAGTCCACATGGTATTTTGAGGGAATCTAGACATTTTCTAAAAACAATATTCATTGTATAAAAGTATTAAGCCTTTATTAAACTTATGTTTGAATGTCCTTGGTTAATAACATTGGCAGGGGGTAGGAGATGGAATGGTTAATTGATATAGGCTGTATCCGAATAGTCTAGAATAGTCGCGGACTAGACTGATGCAGTTTTCTCGTGGTGTTGGTAACCATGGATACGAACATTACAAGCCATGTGGCGTTGGATGCTGTGTTTGACTGGCAATTGTTTTAGTATTATCGTTTCGTCTGTTGAGCACAGACTTACACAAATTATTCGGTAGGAAGCAGCACTGTGGGCCCAAGTGTGTTGCTGTTCGAATAGTTTGATGCAGTCTTCACTATGAAAACCTCGAGAAATGTAAAATTATCAAGTCTGCATCAAGTCAAGTGTACTTGACTATTCGGATACAGCCATAGTATTATGTGAGGTTATGAAACACTTTGTCAAATTGTTTTCCCATTTGGAGAGGACAAACCGACTTTTTACACATTTTTACCAGGATGGGCCAAACTCCCTTAACTTCCTTTTCACACGGTCCCCCTCCGCCCTTTTCCTGCTATGTTTTACATTTATTTGCCTCTCCCAGACCAAAACTTTGTTGGCAATGCCCTCCTATTCGATCGCCCTCCTGGCCACGGTAAGGAGGGAGTAATCACGTCTTTCAAAAAGAGTGATGTTATTAATAATCATTTTGTTTTAGGTGACACCCTACACTTGAGTATTGTGTATTGTTTTGAGGACAGCGGGGCGTATATCTACCCTGTATTATTGAAGATCCAGAGTCAGACCAGCTCAGAGCCAGTTTATGTTCTCAAAGAGCTGGTAAGTGGTCCATGAGACTCGATATATAGATAGATATTATTTTTAATTCAACAACCCAAAAGTTGGTTTGATGGGTTTTATATCCCTCTGGAGCTGAAAATGCACTCAACTCTTCGGCTGGTTAAAGCTGCCAGCACCATCTGGTAGAAATTTCATGTACTAGGGGAATTCTAGAAGTGTGTTGATTTCCCGTTGACTTGCGCACACAATGTATATGAGCGAGAGCAAAAGGGCCTACCATTTATGCTGGTAAAGGTATTCCCACATAAATCCAGGGTTCTTTTACAAGACACAATTGATACGGGACCAGCTGTTTTACTTCCCCTCCAAAGGAATTGATGCCATGGATTTTTATCGCTCAAGAAAAATCTGTCGACCTTGGTTGGGTTTGAACCTATAAACATCGGGTACTTAGATGAGCAGTTTACCACAAGACTACTGAAGTCGAAAGAGCATCTCCTAAAACGCCAATAGGGCCCTACAAGCCGTTGTAATGTGATATTCGAATGGTTGCCGCTCTAGACCCAATAACAGTACTTTGTCTAGGCCTTTAATCCACGAAAAGGCGTTGGAAATTGTTAAAGAGTTGGGTTTAAATAACGTTTAGGCTTCTACTGGCTAGCCGGAAAAGTTAATAATTATAACATGATTAAATGATGGTTTAAATTAGTAGGGATAGCCGGCACACTTACCTAGGTGATACTGGAGTAGAAATTGTTTGGATATAACACTAAAAAAACACAGGACAAGCTTTCACTGTCACAGACAGCTTCATCAGGTCGAGAGAGTAGACTGATCCTCTAAGTTGAACTGCAAGGTTGACTGTTACAGTTCAACCAAAAGCATCAGTCTAATCTCCTGATCTGATGAAGCTGTCTGTGACAGTGAAAGCTTGTCCTTAAAAATGTGTTTTTTACTGTTATATCTAAACAATTTCTACTCCAGTATCACCTAGGTAAGTGTGCTGGCTATCCCTACTAATTTAAACCATGATTTAGCCTAGTGCTCTAGTCCACATAACATAATTAAATGATTATTATTATTTTTTTTTTTTACTTTTCATCATAGTTCATTTACAGTATGTTATGTACAATTTTTGTTTACTAGTCATCCTGCATACAATACTGCACAGTGCAGTAATTATGTATATTGTTTTATTTAATACCCTCAATACATACATTAAACCCACATAACCTTTGCTTGACAATCGGACCGAGAGCCTCCACTGGTTGAATATGGGACAGGTACAGCAACTGTTCACGGCGTATTCTACAGACCAGATACCTTCAATAGCTGAAATTATTCTGGGACCAGTTCTTGGATTCTGTTCTGCTATTTTCAAAATATGAACCACACCAGAATTAGAAACACTTATGGGATATCCATTATCTATAACATGTGGTATCTTCTTACAGTCTTGGGTGGCTTTTCACAAATTAGATTTGTATGGGAGCGTCTAATACAAACAGGAAGTAAGATGCGGTGCTTGGGAAAAAAAGGGTGGGCGGGGGAGGTGGAATTGTGTGATTAGAATGTGTTTTCTGGTAGAAAGGACGTGTGACAGCAACATTTCCATTGGCACGGCTCTAAATAAAACACATTTCTGCATTAGATTAATAAGTTGTCATTATTGACTTCTTAAAACACAAAACACTCTTAAAAACTTGGAGTAATTGAGTAGACCTAATGTTATTCTGATAATGTCGACCCATGTGTAATGAATGATAAGTAAACAAAAGAAAGTCAAAGACTGACTCATGTGTTCATAAATAAACAAATGCAAGTTTATTGTATATGAATGGGTCCAGATAAATTAGATTACAAAAAAAAAAACAATTGCCTCCATTTCTGTGCGAGTTTGTTTGCGGCATTTGCTTACTAGGACTTTTTTACTTACTTTAATATCTTATCTTTAAGTTCTGAACCACCCCTTTTTTAAATTTTCTGTAAAGAGTTGGGTCAAACACTACCAATATAAATATATATGAAAATACAAATAGTAACTAAATGTTAATATTCTTTCTTACAAACCATTCATTATAGCATTCAAACAGTCAGTTAAGTGTTAAATTACCGGTCTGGGGCCTGGTTTTTAAGTTCATACTATAATTATAATTGGTTCTTAACCACCAAAAAGCAGTATTAGAGCTCTGAAACAAATTTCACTTGAGAAATTGAAATTTTGCTGTTGTTGAGTATTTGATGTTTGAATCTAAAATGTTCTTGGCTCCTTGAATCTCGAATATCCTGAAGGGTTCTGGGATTATAGTGTCCTGTCCCTGATCATGTCTACAAATCTCTAAACTTGTACACACACATTTCAGGTTTTCCGCTGCCAATCAGAGTTTGTGGATGATTTGAAGCCAATCTCCGAGTACAAATATCCCATTCCTCCAAAACTCAGAGTGAGCGAAGGACCCATAATACCTGGTGTACCACCCTCTTCGTAAGTGCTTCAATTCTGTAATAAACTATTTCTTAATACCACCCGCCTCGGTGGCGTAGTTGGCTAGCGCGCTTGTCGTGTTGAAACTCGACCGCTGAGGACAGGGAGATCGAGGTTCAAATCTCGGTCGGGTGAACCGGGGGTGGTTTTTCCTAAATGGTTTTCCACTCTCCCTCCACGCAAATGCGGGTTCACTTCCTCTAATTCAACCTTCCCAATTCCTAATCCATTAGAGTAATTAGTACATAAAGCGTATAACCCGAACGGGTAGTAAGACGCGGTGCTAAATATTATTATTATTATTATTATTAGGTGAAGTAAGACTTTGCTGTTTTCACTCTTGTTATTTATAACACCTGTAGTTTTCACTTGTTATTTATAAAACCTGTAGTTTTCACTTGTTATTTATAAAACCTGTAGTTTTCATTCTTGTTATTTATAACACCTGTAGTTTTCACTCTTGTTATTTATCACACCTGTTGTTTTCACTTGTTATTTATAACACCTGTAGTTTTCACTTGTTATTTATCACACCTGTAGTTTTCACTTGTTATTTATAAAACCTGTAGTTTTCACTCTTGTTATTTATCACACCTGTTGTTTTCACTTGTTATTTATAAAACCTGTAGTTTTCATTCTTGTTATTTATCACACCTGTAGTTTTCATTCTTGTTATTTATAACACCTGTTGTTTTCACTTGTTATTTATAAAACCTGTAGTTTTCATTCTTGTTATTTATAACACCTGTTGTTCTCACTCTTGTTATTTATAACACCTGTTGTTTTCACTTGTTATTTATAAAACCTGTAGTTTTCATTCTTGTTATTTATCACACCT
>CABFVX010001445.1:48125-111876 GCA_902151425.1 Timema shepardi | reverse complement strand
CGTCTTACTACCCGTTCGGGTTATACGCACTTACGCTAATGTGTAATGGTAGGGTGATTGTGAGATGAAATGAAGGACCTACAGTTTAACGTGGAATCCGAACCACGGCGGAGGCCTGGCATTCCCCACATTCACAAGGTGTCTTGTCAGAGGTGAAGGAAGGGTTTGGTAATCAGATAAATCTGTGCCGGGACCGAGGATTGAACCCCGGCCGCCAGCACAGAAGTCTGACACCTTACCCCCTAGACCGCCAGGTCACCTTCATACATGTAGAGTAGAGATACGAAGATATTGAGTGGTGCGATAAATATGAAGCTCTATATCTATTAGAGTAAGATGCCTGTCCTCAAGGCCTCAGAATGGTTATAGAGACCTTAGTTTGATCACAAGTCATAAAAGATTTTATCATTCTTATATGAAATGTGCCAATTTTCCTTTCAAATTTGAGTAAAACTACTCCGGTTGGTAGGTTTTCTTGTGTAAATTTGTACTGTTTTGGGTCGAATCCACTATTTTTACAAATATGAATCTCCACTTTACTTTAAATTTTATAATCTTGAATTTGAATATTGGGGAAAAATTAAGAACAAAAGATGAAATATAAATCATCATCATCATCATCATCTGACGTTTCCGCCTCTGCAGGTCGTCTGAAACATCCTCTTCCATTCCTGTCGATCTCTCCAAACGTCTCCCTCAGCCATGCGTCTCCAATCCGCTCCTTTAGCGTCCATATCCTTCAGCGCTTGGTCCATTCATCTTGTCTTTGGTCTTCCAATAGGTCTTCTACCCTTCTCTTTGTTCTGTAAGGCTTTCTTAGACATTCTGTCATCCTCCATTCTTATCACATGACCTAACCACAGTAACCTTCTTCTTTCAGTGTTTCTTCTAGTGGTATAACTTTTAAACCATTCCTAATGATTTCATTCCTTATCCTGTCTCTTGTTACATTCTCAATTCTCTCAGTAACTTCATCTCTGCTGCCTGCAATCTACTTGAATCTCTCTTCGTCCATGTCCAGGTCTCAAAGCCGTTTGTCAATATTGCATAACAAAGTTTTGACCTCTTTTACTTTATCCCATCGCCAGATCATACCCTTAACTACATCGTAGAATTGTCCACTCTTCCATATCCTTTGTCCTCTTTCCTCCTGGATCTTACTGTTCGCAGTAATCCTACTTCCTAGATAGCAGATATCTTCCACCTTTTCATTAATTGTTACTTTCTTTGTGTTTCTAGCCACCTTCATCTCGCTATTTTCCACATTCATGTCCAATCAATATCATTCCCAGCCCACCTTCACCTTCAGTTCCCCCGGGCTTCTGTGGCCTTGGACTTGTGATATAATTTCATTTTCCTTCATTACAATATTAAATAGGGTTGTTGATAAAACGCTTCCCTGTGTCTCCTCTTTCTGTTTGGAATCAATCGGAGTGTTTATTTTCTATTCTTACACAATTTTCACACTTATATATGTTGCTATTTGTTCCACAATTCTTTCACCAACTCCCCCTTTTCTTAAGCTCATGCATACACTTTCTCTTAGTACTTTGTCAGAAGTCTTTTTTTATGTCAATTAAGACTATCGTGGTATTTTTACCATACTCCCATCTTTTTTCAATGATCTGTCTCCATACAAAGATCAAATCAACCGTAGATCTCCCTTGCTGGAATCCACAATGTTCTTCCCTTGCGGTTTCTTCTATTCTTCGCTTAACTTTTTATAAGAGTAATTATTTATAACTGACCCATAAAATAGTTTATTTCTTATATATTTTCATACGGTTACACGGCAATGTAATACCTCCGAAATTTTTTACATTTTGGACATTAACCCCTTTCCTCCAATCTTCTGGTAATTTTCTTTCCTTCCATACTGCCCGCATCACTCGGTATAACCACCGTAATCCAATGGCTCCTGCTGCTTTTTATAATTTCCACCATTAATTCATCTCTTTCTGGGGATTTTCCATTAGGTAGCTCTCTTATTGTTATCTCGAGGTCTTGCGTCTGGAATTCATTTACATCCTCTTCTGTAACTTCTGTTTCTCTCATCTATCCTCCGCTATTTATTTCCGTTCCCTCCAATAATTCCTTAAAATAATCTTTCCGTGTTTTCAACAACTCCTCTTTCCACTGGACCTCTCCTGCTGTATCCAGTACTCCAATCAGCATTTCTCTGGGCTTTGCTTTATTTATAACTGACCCATAAAATAGTTTATTTCCTCTGTAGTTGTCTAGTTTCCCAACGAACTCTCGCCAAGATTTCTCCTTTACAAACTTAATCATTTTCCCTTCTGCTTTGGCTAGACATTTTCATTTTTTCTCCTTCTCTGCTGTTCTGTCTTGAAACCACTCTCTCCATGCTTTGTTTTTCCTTTTTACAGCTTCAGCTATATGCTCATACCACCTTGGCGTTTCCTTCTAGTTCCTCTTTCTTGATGTTCTTCCACATGTCTTCTCTTCTGCTTTTACTATTGCTATTATTAATCTTCTCCATTCTTATTCCACTGTTCATAACTCATTCTTTACTGTGTCCTGGAATACTTCTCTCATCCCCCTATCCACCAGTTTCCAACACTGGATTCTAGTAATTCTACTGCTCATCGTCTTGTCTAGCTGGAGTCTTTGAAATCTGCTACAACCAGTCTGTGGCCTCCTCCTAGATTTACACTCGGTATGACCTTCACACTTGTTAGTTTCATATGTAGTCATTTGGGTACCATTTTATATAGTGTGTACTACTTTTATGCTGACCATTCCACTCACAGTGGTTGAACCTGTGCCTGTTGCTTTTCCTATGCCAGGTGTTACCTATGGCCAGATTGTTCCTCAAGCACAGGTCCAACACGTCTTCTCCTTCCTTATTTCTTTATCCTACTCCATAACTTCCCATGATCTCTTCATACCCTTCCCTATCTTTTCCATTTTGAGCATTTAGCTCTCCACTTATAATGGTTATTTCGCCCTTGATTTCTCTCTCCAGATTTCGCATCAATTCCTCTTTCTCTTCGTCAGTGCAACCAGTCTAGGGGTCGTACACCTAGATGAAGTCTATTACCTCCGCATCCACAAATACAGTAGGCCCATGGCTTCTTTGGTGCTGACTGACAGCTTTGAAAAGTTACCAGACCGAATTATGTATCCCTACGCCAAACTATATGATCTGCAAAAAACATGTGTTTAGCAGCTGTCACTTCTGACGGTCAAAATTTAGGTATATACCTAAATGTTGGCTGTCAGAAGTCAGCTGTGAGCTGTCATTCAGCACCAAAGAAGCCACGGAGCTACTGTATTTATAATTTATTATTTTTCCATTTATATATATGGCATAAATTAACTTACCTGCCACCCTCTCTTCTAAAACCACTGCTACTTCATTACTCCTTCTGTCCGGCTCTCCAGACCACCATAATCTGTATCCCTGACCTATTTACGTAGTTCAATTCCCTTTCTCTTTTGTTGCACACAGTCCCTAGGCTTGTCATAGCTTCACCCTTGCCCCGTTAGCTGTCTTTTATCAGGGCTCATTGCCAGACCTTCATGACTACCGTGGTGGTACCGGAGACAAGTCCCCACCAGACTTCACTCTGAAAAGCATTCCCCTACTCTAGCTGTTGCCCGTCTCACGCGACGTGGACGAGGGGTTGGACTTTGAGATACAGGTTACTAAATTTGTATTTTCTATTCTATTATATTTATAGGAAATATAAATATAATAGAATAATAAAAAAATACAAATAGTAAATAAATGTTAACATTCTTTCTTATAATCCATTCACTATAACATTCATGCACTCGGTTACATGTTAAATTACTGGTCTGGGGCCTGGTTGTTGAGTCCATTCTATGATTATAATTGGTTCTGAACTACCAATTGATTTTTTTTTTCAAGGATTTAAGTTTTGAATCTGAAATTTTCTTGAATCCTCAAAAGTATTTGAGGGTCCCATCCCTAGTTTTGGGTTAAATTATTTTTAAGATTATGTGCGTGTACACGCGTTTATTCAGGAATTGAACATTAATTATATTTTTAATAATATTATTCTTTGTACCGATGTCACATTTCAGAATGAAATCTTCTCTTGTGATGGTTCGACGCCTGGACAACTATTATATCCCACCGTACCTCGATAAGGTGTTGAATAATGGTCTCAAACTTCACCCAAAGATGAGCAGTGCCGAGGTCAAGAAGTTAAATGAAGTCAAGTAAGTTAAATATCTATGTAGATATAATATGTAAAGATCTGACACCTTGGATCTGTCTGTGGCGTGTCTGCCAAGTGAGCTAACGGTGCCTGGTTTGATTCTTGGCATGGGCAAGACATTTATCATTTGTGAAATGTGGGTTTACCCTTTCACAGTGATAAATTAACAGCTGGGGACTGGATGTAGTGCCTGTCCTAGTCTTAAGTTATATCATAAGGTGTATGAAGTTACAACAGGCTTAACAAGCCAGTAGTGGACAATATGTCTTGAATAAAAAACTGACGACAGGTTGGAAACTGTAATGGTTGTAAAATATAATATATAAATCAATAATTTTTTTCAAACACTGTGTTTAACTATCCATTCAGTGCTATATACAAATTTTCTGATCTATTTTAGCCTTACCCCTGGATTTTAATTAACTTGGCATCTTAATAATTTTACATTAATAATTATACACCTTGCTTTTCAAGGTTTATTTTGTGAATAATTATTAATGTAAATTATCAGGTTGTTTACCATCAGGGAAAATCAGGGAAAACGGGAATTAGCCGGGAATTTGAAGTGATTGGGGAAAAAACGGGAATAAGTCGGGAATTTGGTAAATCACAACAAAAATCCGGGAAAATGATATTTTACTCAAAATATGAAATACATTAATCAGTAAATTATAATGTAATTTTGGTTTGTTTGTAGCTGTGTAATATATTTTTAATTCCTAGTAAACAATTTTAATTCAAATTTTAAAACTTATTATTATTTAAAAAAAGATTAATAGAAAAACGAGGGTGGAGGGAGTGGGGCAAGTTAGAAGGATGTTGACATACTTTTTTAGTCGGGAATTTTAGGAAATGATCAGGGAAAAGGTCGGGGATTTCATTGGTCAAGTTGAGTAGACACCATGATTTTGTTTGGATGTGTATAGTACCGAAAGGAAAGTACAGCTTTTGATAAAAGAAAACAAACTGATGGGCCTCTCTCTAGATTCATATTAAGATGTGTCCCACTTTTCTTGTGACGCATTGTTTCTTGTCCAACACTACACGCGTTTGGTATAGTTATTCATTTCTCTTAAAACTATTATGTGTTGAAGAGTTAAGTCAGGATTCTTCAAACTAAGGCTTGCAGGTTCCACTACACTTTGCATCTCATCCTTGGGGTATTAAGCTTATTGCTTTCTTAGCTACAGCTTCTTTCCTCTTCCTTTTTTAGCTCCACATATGTATTCTTCTTTCTTGTCTTACTACCTTTCTCCTACATTCCCATCCCTCTATGTCTGCCACCAACAACTCTGTGCTCACTATCTAAGGACACACTTGGTGTTACCTTGATATTTAAGGTCTGTCTTTTCATTTCTTTATCCATGAGAAAGTGGTTTTATCACAGATATTTGTGCCTCATAGCAAATGTATCAAATTATTTAATGGCTTTTTCTATCCTTCTTATATCACCTGTTGGCCACTTTTAAAAAAATTTCTTGCACACAACTCCAAAATTCTTCTACCTTCCTGGGTGACCTGGCGGTCTAGGGGTAAGGTGTCAGACTTCTGTGCTGGCGGCCGGGGTTCAATCCCCGGTCCCGGCATAAATTTATCAGATTACCAAACCCTTCCTTCACCTCTGACAAGACATCTTGTGAATGTGAGGGATGCCAGGCCTCCACCGTGGTTCGGATTCCACGTTAAACTGTAGGTCCTCCATTCCATCTCCCAATCACCCTACCATTACACATTAGCGTAAGTGCGTATAACCCGAACGGGTAGTAAGACGCGTTGCTAATAATAATAATAATTCTACCTTCCTCAATTCTCTCTTTCCATCCTTCTTTCCCTAGCACCTCCTCTCTCTTTTCTTACTTTTGCATCAAGATCCTCCAATACTGCTTGACACTCATTTCCCAAATACCTTTCTAGTTCTTCCTCAAACTTGTCTTTTTGTTCTGCCGAACACCCCGCATGTGGGTCATACACTTGTATCACCTCCGCCTGTTTTCAGCATCCCGCATGTGGGTCATACACTTGTATCACCTCCGCCTGTTTTCAGCATCCCGCATGTGGGTCATACACTTGTATCACCTCCGCCTGTTTTCAGCATCCCGCATGTGGGTCATACACTTGTATCACCTCCGCCTGTTTTCAGCACCCCGCATGTGGGTCATACACTTGTATCACCTCCGCCTGTTTTCTCCCGGTTAGTGTCATCTTTATTATCCTATCCTTCGTCCCTACCACCTCCGTCTGTGGATAGAAATAAAGTTTGTAAAGTGTTGGAGGAGGCTCAAGTGGAAAGAGAAGAGGTAATGAAAGTGAAAAGGATAGGAAGCAACAGCAGGATGACAGGAGTTGTGTTAAGATGGAGAATGGGAGGACCGGGTGGTTCCAAATAAAACATGTAGTGACGCAGGGGAGTGCCTTTTCACCGTTACTATTTGTAACGGTAATGAGAATGGTCATGAACAAACTCGGCGAGGAAATAATGAAAGCCGTTATGTTTGCTGACGACTTCATGGTATGAGGAAATAGAAGTCTGTGGAATGAAATTTAGCGTAACAAAGTGTGAAGTGATGGTAATGACAAGGAAAAAGATAAGGCCTAATAGAGCTATAAAGTTGGATGGAGTAGATCTGAGAACGTAAAGTATCTTAGAAGTGTGATTAAGGTGAAAGGTAGACATAGAGAATATTTGTTGAGAAGAGGACAGAAGGGAAAGTTGTTCTACAAGTGCTTAATATACTTGCTATGGAGAAGGGAATTCCCCATGAAGTGTTGTACACTGTGTACTTTGTACCCATTGTCACATGCAGCAGAAACGTAGACAATGAATTGAAGAGAAATTAAAAAAGTGGAGGTTATTGGAATGAAGTTTGTGAGGACTATTTAAGCTGTTATGAGTAGAGACAAGATTAGTTATGAAGTTATCTAGGAAAGAGTAGGGGTACAAGGAGTACATGAGATAGTAGAGGAAGTAAGACTGAGATGTATGGGCATGTAATGAGGATGTTGGAGTACATGAGATAGTAGAGGAAGCAAGACTGAGAGGGTATGGACATGTAATGAGGATGTTGGAGTACATGAGATAGTAGAGGAAGCAAGACTGAGATGGTATGGTCATGTAATGAGGATGTTGGAGTACATGAGATATTAGAGGAAGCAAGACTGAGATGGTATGGGCAGGTATTGAGAGTGTAAATGAGAGAAGATATCAAAGGAAATGACGGAAATGAAGTATGTAGGGAAAAGACTGCAAGAGAAGCCAAAAAAGAGATGGGAGCAACAGATAACATAAATTGTGCAAGAGGATAAGAATTGAAGAACTTAAAGGAGGAAGGATAGAGGAAGATGGAAGTATTTTAATAAACTGATCGGGCCAGATGCTGGAAGAATTTTAATCTATAACACACACAAATCCATTTTGCTTGAGAGACAAAAATAAAAGTCAAATTGGACCCAATTAACAAAATTTTAAAACCACCAAGTCTGGCTTTTGTATTGAAGTGCACAATCATGTGTCTTTCTCCATCATGAGGTTGGGAGTCTTATCAGGGTTGGGAACATGAAATATTCCCCAGTTTAGGGATAAAAAAAATTAACCCTAAAAGTGGTGTTTCAAGGCCATCTCCAATTCCTGGAAACACGATAGAAATAAATGGAAATATGAATAAAACAATTCATTATTTATAATAGCATTTTATAATATTTCTTAAAGGCGGGCTACAAGCTGTTATTCACATCACCATTATGTGTTTGCTAGTTGTGGCAAACGCTCAATTGCTTGTAGGGGTTCTGAAGTGATCATTGTGGACATCCAGAGGAGCCAAGACAAGTTCCTTTTTTCCACCATATTTGTCTTCAGCCATGTCTTGATTAGACGCAGCGATGACATTGACAGTTATCCTTAACAATCTTTTCAATCCTTTAGTCTGAAGTTTCCTGCTGTATTATACAATCTTGTAAATTTGTTGGGCTCTTTTCATGCTGCCTTCTCTGTTGATCTATTTTGGCCAAATCCCATATTTTCTTGTCATTCTCTTGGAGGGGTGCTCCCCCTCCAATTTGTTTGTACCATAGCATATTTCAGCAGTGTACCCTAATATTAGTGCCGATCCAGCCTAGAGGCCAAAAGAGACGAGGCACGCACATCTGATCCAGTGATATGTTCTGACATGTTGCACAGGGTCCTGCTGGGAGTGGATGACGTGAAAGAGGGTCTGAAGGCAAGGAAGTGTAACCTCTCGGCGAACAACTACTGTGACTTGTTTTCCCTCTTACTTCACATCGAGGAGCACCAAATGAAGATCGACATCCACACCTTTGACTGCGATAACCAAATACTCAAGACGATACCCGGTGAACACAATCTGCTGGCTCTAAAGGTTTGTGTGGTGAAATGGATGCATCAAAAACTGACTATTTAATAATTTATAAATAGTAAACAATACACTTTTACCCGCAGTGATGGCCAAGTGGTTAAAAGCATAACACTCGCATTGGACTTGGTACCAATTGATTTAATTATCCTCTAAACTTTCCAACTCATTCCTTTCTCTGATATTATTGTTAATATAACCCTTATGTCAAATGTTTGTAAATTTTGGAAAATGACATTTGGGCACTGGAATCAACTCTTGTTCAGGTTTAAATTTTCATGATTTACGAATATGATATTTGATGCAGAAAGATCTGTAACAATATCCCAAGCTTCGCTAGTTATGTACAATTAATTGTACAATGTATAAGTTCTCTATCGTATTGTAAATTTAAAAATATTTTATTTTGGCCTTCAGACTATGTAAGCATCTTTACATGTTTCCATGTCTAGGTTTTGTCGGCTTTTCAGGCTTACACTTTCCTCTTTTCTTCAGAGCGGTACCTTCTAGTTTTATATCTCATTATTTTAGTTTTATTTGTGCTGTGTATACTACTACCGGTCCAGGCTGTCCACATATTTACTCTATTGAACCAGATATGAGAAAGGTTCAATTTAGAAGAAAATGTAACCACATTTATGAAGAGAGAGATTGGTAAAACATTTAAGAACAAACACCATCTGTACATGTGACTGGGTTTCAAATTTCGATCTCCTCGTCTTTGGCAATCCAGTTTATTGCTATTATTAATTCATTTTATTCCGAGACTTGGCGTAAACAAAGCCAAGTAGAAGTCCATGCTTTGATATGCTACTTAATGGACTTAAATGGCATCTTTTTACAAAATAGTCCCTCCTAAGTTTTATATCAAACTTGTTTTAAAATAAGATTAGAAAATTATTTTAACTAAAATTATCCCTTCATTAGATTTAGAAATTAGACTTTAAAGCTTTTCAAGCGCTATCCGAACACCAACAAACTCCTGACTCGGGTGTTGAGGGACCCCATGGTACAGTCCTTATCACACGTTAACGTCAAGTCAGCAACCAACGGTCAGTCGACAGTTCATCTCGGCAGCATTAAGTGGTGATTGTGAGCTTTGAGGGCTTCCCGTCAATGGCGTTTACCGAGTCTGGCCTGAGTTTTGCTAAGCATAAGACAGGGAATGCATTAAAAATACAAAAAATGTATAGTGACCTACTTTTCTATGGTACTGACTATACATGGATTCACCTGTTTAAAATATATCACTGGTGTTCCACCAGTCATGTAGCTCCCTCACATAGTGATGTGGGAATATTTGTTTACTTCAGGTCTCAGGTTAGGATGAATCACTAATGGACTTCTTAGTCCTAGACCCTCCGGCCACCAAAGCAGTTTTTTTTTTTAATTTCTTCATTCTACATTATTATTATGATTGTTATGACTATTTCTAATTAAAAGTTTAGTTGTAATTAATGTTTTATTTAGGCACCATGTCTTGCTACCCATTTGGTTAATAAACTCGTATACTAATGTGTTAGGAGTGAGGAAGGCTCAATATAGAGGAAGTAGACCCATTTGCACGGAGAGAGAGAGAGAGAATGGGAAACCGTTTAGTAAAAAGCACCTCAATAGACCCGACTGGGATTGAACCATGATCTCCTCATCATCAGCACTCTAGTCTATTGAACTAGTGTTGTAAAGACAAGTTTCTTTGTCCACTTACAATTATAACTACTCATTGCGAGGTCTTGTTTAAGGTTCCTGGATTAGCGGAAAATCGTCCCTCGGTGTTGAGAGGAGACGCGATCTATGTTGAGATATTAGGAGATGAGAATCATCTCCGATATGAAGGGATTGTCCATCGGGTTAGAGAGAATGATGTGCACCTTGGGTTTCACAAGAAGTAAGTCATAAATAATGTTTCATTCATCAAAGTACCGGTAATTGTTTTTAACTTTAATGTAGAGTTGGATTGAATCCACTATTTTATGAATCTGAATCTCCAATTTACCTTTGAATCTAAAATCCAAATTTGAATCTTGGGAAAAATTATCAACCTAAGAGGAAATATAAATATAATATGAAATATAGAATACAAATATTAACTAAATGTTAACACTCTTTCTTATAATTATATCATATTTGAAAGACGGTTTCGGAGAGGTGGATAGAAACATATAAAAGGGGGACAAACACAATATGGCCTTTACAATGAAAAGAAGAACACAGTTCACACTTTACACTGCTGCCAATGGACAAAGAGGTAATGGTTGCCTCTTAAAGAAAATTGATCGTCACCGCCCAATCCCCCCGACCCAGGTTTCATTCTATCGGAACTCATCAGGGAGGAGTGTGAAACGTGCAACGCAACTTCCTAAAAGAGAAAATCAAAAAAACACAAAAGAGGAGAAAAAGGAAAATGGTAAAGAAAGATAGAACACTTAGATAGGAACATGTAAAAGGTATAACAAAAAAGGACAAACACAGGAAAAGGACATTGGATGCAAATATATAATATATTATAAGTCATTCATTATAACATTTATACATTTATTCAATTGTTAAATTAACTTCTCTGGGGCCTGGTTAAATTCCTCCTACAATTTTAACTGCTTGTTAACCACCCATAAGCAGTATTACAGCTCTAAATTATTTGTTTTAAGATTTGATTTGTGTTTGTTCCTTTTCATATGTTTCTATCCGCCTTTACTGCACCTTCTTTCAAATAAAATGTACTTTGTATATATTTTATATTATTCTATTATATTTCCTTTTAAGTTCTTTATTTTTTTTTCAAGATTCGGATTTGAGGTTTTGGATTCAACGATAGTTTGGAGATTTGGATTCAACCCAACTCTAATAAATATATTTAGTTTCCTTCTTGTTTTTATCATTACATTCCTGTCAACATATTATATCAGACTCTGATGAGTTAATTAGAAGTGTAGAGATTATGAGCGCATTTGAAAGGAACTGACCTCCATTTGCTTGTCTAGATGACAGGACAATTAAGATGCAATAAACAACCATCTAAGCATTTGACCAGGATTTAAACCCAATTCTTGGTCAGAACCAAACTACTACAAAAAACTTGCCATATTTTGGGTTTCTCTTACATTTATGATGTATTTCAAATAGTATTTCCCTAAAGTTCTTAAGTAATGGCTGCCACATTGTTGTAATGAAGCCGAAATTCAAATCATCTTAAAGGAATTTTACTAAAATCATTTTTAGCTTTATTAATTGTTTTGATTTTTAAGTAAATTACTCAGTAATTAGTGAAATATTATGTTTTTCAGTTTCATAACAAAGTATGTGAAGGGTATGCAGCTTCGAGTGCAATTCACATTTAACCGCTTGCCTCTCCGAGTGCAGCATCGCGCGCTCAGCATGTTGAGGCGATGTGAGGTCCAGAAACTCATGTTCCCCTCCATCTTCAGGGGGCTCTTCGGAGTCTCACCCATCACGTGAGTGTGCACATAACAAACATTAGCTGCCATAGATAAGTTTATTTTTCATGAGCTTTAGTGTCATTCAAATGAGTCTCAACTGTGGAGAGGTGGAGAATTTTATTAAACTAGTATCAGCATTCATTTTAAGATAGAATGGAAACTTTCTATTGAAAAACATTCATCCACTGCACCTGATTGGGAGCGAACCTTGACTTATCAGGTCGGGTACACCGTGTTTACATTCTCATATAGAGAAAGTTTTGTAATTATGAACAGTCTTGAACATGATATTTATAGGGGTGTGTGAAGTTTTGAAACAAATATCACCCTCGACTTTGCATAAAAAAAAATTTCCGGCTTCGTCGATTCTCCAATAAAAATATTGGTTGTTTAGATTTTCAATTTATGGTCAATTATTGTCATTCTGAGCTGTTATGTATATTATGACAAGATTCATATATAAATAATCTGAAATAATTGAATTGTAAGCTGTTGTAATAACTATATCAGAATAAAATACAGTATTACGAACAATTGTGTAATAAAACGACTCCCAGTAAGTGTGTATGGTTATGTATAAGTAAAAATCACATTACATAATGTTTTCGAACATAGGACTCGACCAAAAAATACTCCAACATCGATTCGGCTTTGAGACTTTTTCGTATATTTGATTCGAGTTTGCTTGGAATTTAAAACATGGACTTACACACCCCTATGAAATAACAATGTATATTAAAATTATGTATACCCCCGAACTAAAAAAAAAATGTGTGTTTAACAATTCTGTTAATTTTCTGTTTGTCTGCCTGTGCCTGATGCTGCAGCCAAAATGGTAGGATGGGTTTTGTTCAACCCTGATATTTAGATGTTTCATGGTCATACCCAGAGGTGGAGCAGAGATTTAATTTCTAGCTCTTAGTTTAAGGGTGACCTGGTGGTCTAGGGGTAAGGTGTCGGACTTCTATGCTGGCGGCCGGGGTTCAATCCTCAGTCCCGGCACAGATTTATATTATTGCCAAACCCTTCCTTCACCCCTGACAAGACATCTTGTGAATGTGGGGAATGCCAGGCCTCCACCGTGGTTCGGATTCCACGTTTCTCCATTTCATCTCACAATCACCCTACCATTACACATTAGCGTAAGTGCGTATAACCCAAACGGGTAGTAAGACACGGTGCTAGTAATAATAATCTTAGTTTAAATATAGTTTACTCATTACTGGTTTAAAAGAGATTAAAAGTTTTCAAAAATTCCTTTTATATCTTTTTAAGTGGATATCTTCAAAGTGTTTTATGTAATAAATAACACTGGATACTTGTGTGGATATCAAACTATTAAGTTGATCATTCTTTATTTAATTTTCATTTGTCTTGATTTAATGTTTTCATTCATTTACATTGCACAAAACAAGTGGGGTTCTTTGTACCGGACACTTGATGTTATATGAATTCTGGGTAATTAGCAGGGGGGCGCGCCCCCCATCCCCGCGAATCCCCAGTTCCTTTTAAAGTTATTATTCACACTCTCACGACAATTTTATCATGCCATAATAGTTTCAAGAAAAGTATGTTTTTGGTTTAAGTAATAGCAGGCAATGTTTTTAAAATGGCATGCAGTCAGGCGCGAGGCAGTCAGCGCCCGACATTGTTAAACCAAACCTTCCCTCCCCTTAACCCACTGTCCCCATCCTGTTATAGCTAGCTAGCATTTATTATTCTTATAGTTTCTACAACACATCCACATCCTTTGGGAGGGAGTTCATTTTTTTATCTTTACATGTTGTTTGTGATATTAATTTTTGAGTTTAACTAAAAGAATATTTAGCATAACATATTCTGAAATTTGTGTCTTCATTTAAATATATTATTTATAAATAATTTATGCACCAAACAGGCTGCGGCCTCCAGCTTCCAAAGTGACTAGCCGCCACTGGTAATTAGTTTCTCAAAATGTTTCTCCCACGAAAGAATACCAAATATTACTCCAATAGAAGTTGAGCTAATGTTTCCTTGGTTATTGATATCTGGGAATACAACGTTTCTGACCATACCTGAGATCTCATTTCAATGATGTTACATTTATCTCGACATGATAACTTGACTCAATGCAGTAACATTGGTTTCAGTAAATGGTTCAACCGCGATGTGTCGACGAATCAGCAGCAGATGACTGCAGTGACTAACATTGTGTTTGAAAGTGCATCTCCGGCTCCTTACATTGTATTTGGTCCGCCTGGAACCGGGAAGACCGTCACTATGGTCGAGGCCATTGTGCAGGTAAACTGTTTTGTTTAGCTTTCACTTCTGAGATGTTTGAAATGTATTTCTGGACATGGATTTGAACCCCAGAACTTCAGCTTCACACGTTAACCCAAAATGTCAGAGTTGTAATCCTGGTATTGGTATATTTTTCAAATAAATAATTTCAGCTCACACTTCTTGAATGAACTATAACAGTGATATTTTAATTTGTATAATGTTATAGTCATCATTGAGTCAAAAATGGATTCTGGATTTTTATACAGTATTAACCTAAAAATATGCAGCAAAATTAGTCAAAATATTTATTCAAATATGTAATAATTTGAAATTAAATGACATTGAATAAACTTTCTTTCCCCATGTGAAAAATACATTATTATTGAAATTATGTTTGTAAGAAGGTATTATTGAAAGGAATTTAATTTTATGGAAGCAAATATTTTAATGGACTAATAGAATCAATTATTTTTTAAATATACAGCCATATTACTTTTAAATTAATTGTATTACACTATTAGTTGTTTTTTTGCACCACCTTAATTTTCCATTATTCAAACACTTCTAATATCAAATAAATAGCATTATATAACGAATTTTAGAAATTATACAAACATTACAATCTTTCAATGAAACCTTTGTTGCCGGCTCTTTGGAAAAAAGTGAACATAGATCATTTTAGGTTCATATTTTAATTCAGTCCGAGGTTAAATGCTTGATATTGACATATTAGCTGGTATTTATATTACACTTACACGTTTATTTATGGTTGGTCTAGTTTGCTTTTCAAAAGACTCCTCTACATGCCTTATTATTATGACAGACTTCAAATTACATTTTCTTGATTGATTTTGGGCTCCTTTTTTTGTCATTTGTTCTATGCCTTGTCCCTTTATTTTCGTTTCTTCCCTTGACAAGGAACAAAGGGAAAATGAGCTAATCGGATCCAATAATCCTCGCCGACTTGTGTTTACAAACTGACACGCTGCGAGAGAGACATGTTGCTGAGGCCACTATCTGGCAGCGTCTGATGGTCCATTATACCTGACTTGTGTTTACAAACTGACACGCCGCGAGAGAGACATGTTGCTGAGGCCACTATCTGGCAGCGTCTGATGGTCCAGCATACCTGACTTGTGTTTACAAACTGACACGCCGCAAGAGAGACATGTTGCTGAGGCCACTATCTGGCAGCGTCTGATGGTCCATCATACCTGACTTGTGTTTACAAACTGACACGCCGCGAGAGAGACATGTTGCTGAGGCCACTATCTGGCAGCGTCTCTTTCTCTCCCCTTCACATCACAAGGAAGGTCGGACACAAAGCTATGCTATCCTCTCTGATGGTCCAGCATACCTGACTTGGACTTACTACCGCCAGCCCTTCCCTCGATACATTTCTTTAATTTTGGTTCTCCACTCTTGCCTGAAAATAAGCGACACATCGTTTGAAAGTATTTCCCTCAAGAGAAACTTAAAAATAGTACCACAATGAAAAAAAACCAAATATGTCATTTTATGTAATATCTTAGAAATTATAATTAATTCAGTAAAATATGTAGATTTAAAACTGATGATTCAATCCTAAGCAAACTAAACTGCCGACATTTAGCTTTTGACATTTTTAACTGGCAAGCTTAAAAAATATGTAGTTAGATAAAAATCCGGGTTCTAGTCATAAATTTTGTAATAGTTCACTATGTATATATATATATATATATAATCTTTGTTTAAAAAAGGTTTTTTTATTTATAATAATCACTTTTTAACTTTTGGTAAACCTTTAATGTCGTCAATTTAGTTTGACATTAATATTTGTAGTGTTCTATAAAGTGTTGTATATTCCTAGCTTTGGCACATAAAGAAACCCCACATGTTGGTATGTGCTCCTTCCAACTCTGCAGCCGATGTGATTGCTTCGAGGCTGCTAGAGAAAGGACATATTCCGGCTAGCAACATTCTTAGGATGTACGCTGCTTCACGTTTGTGGTCAGTCAAGTCTAAATTTGCATTGTAAACAATTTTAATTCAACAATTTACTATGCATACAATAAACTAATTCAATCTGGTGCTGCGATTAAGGGCTGCACAAAATTGGAAGGTAAGGGTAGCTGATCAAGGGCAGTGTAATAGTTCAAAAGAAAAAAATAATTATCATCGCTGTTAAGGGTGTGTGAAGCTTAAAAAACTTTGACCTAGCTTTCTATATTTGTTCACTTAGAGTTGGATTCGCAAGTGAAATCTCAGGTTCGACATTTACGAAGCTTTGCCATAAAAAACAACTAGATTTAAAACACATTTATGTTTACTATTTTAACTTTCTGCTGTTATTTCAGTCACCAATTAGTGTTTGCATGGATAAAAACCTAAAGCATTTAAATTACATTTTGTGATAATAACTTGATTTATCATTTTAATCCAACATATATTAAATTATCTTTGAAATATAGCATTTTGTGGATTATATTTAATGCCTAAATTTACATAGTTATGCAATGTATATCAAACAGCAAACTTTTTTTTTAAAGTATCCGAACTTTGATTCGGAAGAGTGGTGGAAGATTAGAGGAAGATGGAGCCATTTTACTGAATGACCAGGCCAAAAGGCTGGAAACAGATGTTGATGACGATGACGGCGATTATTCGGTTTCAGGAAAATTTCATATTATTCGATCTGACTGCGTTTTGAATTGAAAAAATGGACTTTGCACACCCCTAATCATGATCATAATCTGCTACCAGCCTGTGACCTGATCATTTTATTAAAGTGCTTCTCTCTTCCATTTTCATTCCCTCATTTAATTCCTCTGCTTTCTTCCATTCTTATTCTCTCACTTGCACCTTTTCTGTTATTTGCTCTTCCCCATCACTTTCTTTGCGTTCTTTTCCTCGCATTTATCTTCATTATTGTAACCAATCACCCGCTGCTGTCATCTGTTTTGATAACCAGCCTCACCGTTGGACGCTATTTTGTATCTAGTCGCCCATTATGACCTGCTCCTCTTCATCATAAGGTGTCGTCCACGGCAGTCGGGAGTTTCCAGTAGAGCATCTCGGGGTTATACAAATAATGGTGGGGGTAGATGGACACAGCCGATTAAACAGATACTATTTAGAGTAGACTTTGAAGTTTTATTATAAATAAATATTATATATGTTGGTACTACGGTTACTTAATTTAGAGAAACAAATTATTTAGGGTAGTGGTTATTTAGCCACCTGGTCTACCTCTCCTTTCACCCATCTTGAAACTATCTCTACACGTTACGAAAAGTACTTAGTGAATAAGGTCTTCTCTGTTTGCGTGCTAACCAGCCAGTGTTGCGTCTGACGCTTTCCTTCCACATAAGGTCAAACACAGACGCTAAATCGAATGTGCTGATTGGCCAGGAGTCCGCGCCAAAACCTCCCCTTCCCCTGAAAGACCACACATGCGTCTCCCAGCTTCCGGGTTCAGATATTAATACATTGCACGATGCTTAAAATGAAAAGTAAAAGTAATAAATTTGGATGACTCTAATATTCCAACAAAGACTTTAAATTATGAAAAACTATTAGATTATAAGTTTAAAGGCCTGAAAATGAAGTTAATGAATTGAAATTTGAAACATATATTGCTTACAACTTTGGCTATGATTTACATAACTTATAATTACCATAAAACCCCACACTTTATTATAATTAACCATTTGATATTAATAAAGAGAATTAAATTAGGCCTAGACGAATGGGAAATGAAAAAATGTATTTATCAGTTTAGCACTCTCGGTATCTTGAGTGTATCAATATGTAAACAAAGGCAAACTAACATAATTTTATAAATGAAATGGTGGAGAGCTAAGGGCCTAAAAACCTGACCATTTTACTCAACAATCTCGCTAATGTTGTCTTCTTTTTAAATGGTTCATTAGAAGGGAGTTTATTACCTCACATCCGACATTCAACTTCACCTGGTCTGCCCTACTTTTGCTGGCTGTGTCCTCCACTAACTTAGCCTTCGTCGAATCATCATCATCATCACTCCCTAGTCCTACAAGTTCTCTCACAAAACACTTTACTTTATCTCAAAGATAAAATCTAGAGATGGGCCCTTGAATCTTCGAATCCCTCAAATCTTTAAGGATATTCAGAATTGGAGGATTCAAGAAAAACTAAAATTTAAGACCAAATCTTTTATATTTTTCCCTAAGTTTAATTTGCTTTAGAGCTTTAATAGGTGATTTCAGAAGCAATCATAATCATAGGATGAACTTAACCCAATATATGAATGTTTTAAGGAATCACTTATAGGGAAGAATGTTAATATTTATCTATTTCCTATTATTCTATTATATTTATATTTTTTTCTTATGTTCATAATTTAATCCAAGATTCGGATTCAAATTTTGGATTCGAAGATATAGTGTAGATTCAGATTTTAGATTCGAAGATATAGTGTAGATTCAGATTTGAGTTTTGGATTAGTAAAGTGGTGGATTCAGACCAACTGTAACAGAATCGCCACTGATATATACTGCTCAGCATAGGTGTCAAATTTCTTTACATATACATCAGCCTTTCTGCCACTAAACACTTGATTAATTAGCAAACTAGCAAATCCTAATGTATCTGTTATTAGCTATAACAAGCGTTGTGGTATAATAGCATAGAAATGTTAAACAAGCTTACATTTGGTGGTTTTAGTGACCTGTGCTATGTTTTATAACAGGGAGGCAGTACCTTTGGCTGTGAGATGTTGTGCCAATTACGACAAGGCTTCTGAAGACTATTACTACCCCACCCTGGCCGAAATAATGAAATACCATGTGGTGATAGTTACACTAGTCACTTCCGCAAAGTGAGTTCTGTGAACATGGCTTCATTTTTAAAATATAAAGTGTGATAATTATAATAATAGTGATAGTGATAGTGATAGTCCTGGGTCACAGTGAAGAGGAAATGACATGAAGGAAGTAAGGAGTGGCTTTATTCTGTGTTGGATGGGAGGGGGGGGGGGAAGATGAAGGGAGGAGGAATGGAGTAGGCTTGGTAGTGAGAGAAGGGCTACAGGGGGAGGAATTAGGGATGAATGATATATAACAAAGATGACGCTGAGAGAAAAATAGGTGTAGGTGATAAAAGTGTATGACCCACATGTGGGGTGCTCAGCAGAACAAAAAGACAAGTTTGAGGAAGACCTAGAAAGGGATATGGGAAATGAGTGTCAAGCAGTATTGGAGGATCTTGATGCAAAAGTAAGAAAAGAGAGAGGAGGGTTTGAGGATGTTCTAGGGAAAGAAGGATGGGTAAGAAGAAACGAGGAGCGTAGAAGGCTGTTGGAGCTATGTGCAAGAAATAAAATGAAAGTGGCAAACAGCTGCTATAAGAAGGAAAGAGTCTCATAAGATTACGAGATACGGTTGGGATGGGGAGCAAAGTCGGTATAGACTGCTATATCATGGATGAAGAAATGAAAAGGCAGACCTAAAATATCAAGGTGATACCCAGTGTGTCCTTAGAGAGTGACCACAGGTTGTACCAAAAAACACAAAAGGGGAGAAAAAGGAAAATGTTAAAGAATGAAAAAAAAAAAATAAAGAATTTACCATTTTCCTTTTTCTCCTCTTTTGTGTTTATTTGGTTTTCTCTTTTAGGAAGTTGCGTTGTGCGTTTCACACTCCTCCCTGATGAGTTCCGATAGAATGAAACCTGGGTCGGGGGATTGGGCGGTGACGATCAATTTTCTTTAATAGACATCCATTACCACTTTGTCCATTGGCAGCAGTGTAAAGTGTGAACTGTGTTCTTTTCATTTTAAAGGCCATATTGTGTTTGTCCCCCTTTTATATGTTTCTATCCACCTTTCCTGGACCTTCTTCCAAATACAATACAATTAATTACCTCATAAAGCGAAAAGAGGTTTTCGCTCGTATTATGGACAGTGCTGACCAATAAAATAACAATACATTCTATTACCACAGGAGTTGCAAGGTGCATTGAAGTTGGCATTGGAACTATCTGTTAATTATTTGTGTTTTGTAACATTCAAGCATTCATTAAACACAAACTAGCCATTTAAATTTCACTTGTGAATACCTTTCATAATGGCTTTTTACTTAACAGGTCAAACAACTCCTATCTTTGCATCCATTGAAAATTGCACACATGTTTATTATATTTGTAAGAAGGTACAGGAAAGGTGGATAGAAACATATAAAAGGGGGACAAACAAATGTTTATTAGAACTTGTTATTCAGACTAAAACACCCTGTGTGTACATACATATAATATGTGTGTCTATTCCTATTCCTTTCAAGTGTTTCTCTCTCTCTCTCTCCAACACAGACTGGTGACCAGTGGCATACCTGCAGGTCATTTTTCCCACGTGTTTATAGATGAGGGGGGACATGCAATGGAGCCAGAGGTTCTGGTACCCATCGCAGGTATCCTCACCACCGAGGGACAACGGGGGACCTTTACTGGTCAGCTTGTCATAGCCGGGGACCCAAAGCAACTGGGACCCATTATTCGTTCCACTGTTGCCAACAAGTTGGGACTTGGTGAGTACCACAACCTGATTGACTTCCTGTTGGAACCGGAGGCATCAACGGAGCCCAAGAATGAGACGGGAATGTGGGCAAGAGAATCAGATTGGGCTATTGGAGGGAGGAAGGAGGGATAGTGGAGGGAGGGAGGAGGGATAGAGGAGGGGTAGTGGAGGAGCTGAGTTGACCTGTCCAGGGGCTGGAAACGAAACTATCCGATAATGATTGTAGAACTAACCAAAACATTAAACATTTTGAGGGCAAAAAAACTTCATACTCGTTTAAATTGATCACAAAAGTTTTGAGCTTTAAACATTACTTCTATAACAGTGACAGAACAATAATTTGTTTTTACCCACTTCGGTGGCCACATAGTCTTAAGGCGCTACTCTGGCAGTAGATTTGACCGCTAATGATGGGGAGATTGAGGTTTAAATCTTGGTTGGGCGTATTGAGGGTGGTTTTCAAAAATGGTTTTCCATTCTCTCTTCATGTAAATTGGGTACACTTCCTATATATAACCTCCTCAATCCCTAAAACCGTCAGTGTAATTAGTACATAAGTGGGAGACCTGTCGGTCTAGGGGTAAGGTGTCGGACTTCTGTGCTGGCGGCCGGGGTTCAATCCTCGGTCACGGCATAGATTTATCTGATTATCAAACCCTTCCTTCACCTCTGACAAGACATCTTGTGAATGTGGGGAATGCCAGGCCTCCACCGTGGTTCGGATTCCACGTTAAACTGTAGGTCCTCCATTTCATCTCACAGTCACCCTACCATTACACATTAGCGTAAGTGCGTATAACCCGAACGGGTAGTAAGACGCGGTGCTAATAATAATAATAATAATAATAATAATACTACATAAGAGTATAACCCGAAACTGGTAGTAAGACATGATGCTAAAAAAACATTTAAATCTATCACAGACACAACATCCAGCCCCCAGCTGTTAATGCATCACTGTTAAAAGGGAAACCCATATTTCATCAATGATACATTTTTCAGCCACGCCAGGAATCAAACCTGGGACCCTCGGCTCAGTAGACACGAGTTACTTACAGAGCTAATGTGTCTGACTGAAAGGATGGCAAATAAACTTCTCTCTCTATTTATTCACACACTTCTATCATCTCATCACTTTTCTTCCTCACAGTTTCATATTATTACTTATTTACAAAAAAATAATCCTTTGTCATCAGAAGAAACACAAAGAGACAGGGAAAATAAAATAATTGCCAATTTTTTTCATTTAAAGTTTCTTCTGATAATGGAATGTTAAATAGAAATTCAACGTATGTATAACTGTTTAGTGATGATAAAGATGTAATGTGCAGGAGTGTCTGGCAAACTGGCCCCGGTTTATAACTGGGCACACTGGGCATTTGCCCAGGACACCAGACTTTAGGGGCGTATGAGAGGAACATATTTTTAAGAAGAAAAATATTTATTTTATTTACATAAGAATTACTCTATTATTTTTGTTGCCTTTATTCTGCTTGTAAAAATGTAAAATGCTTAAAATTACAGTCAATTTCCTGCCATCCACGCATTCTAGTGTAGTATTTTGCAAACTAACCTTTAGTTACTTTAACTCACGTCTTCCTGCCTTGGCGTTTCATTCTCAATGTTGACGTTTCATTCCCACGCTTTCTGTCAAGCGTTTCATACATAACCTCTTTTCAGTGATTCTGTGTGTGTTTTAAGTGACTCATTTACAAGTTTTAGTCTTTAAATAGGAGTAGGAAATTAAGTGGTGCTGAGCTCAAAAAGCGTGCTGCTTAGAAACACAACGATAAAGTTGAACTATTAAGAAAAGTGTTGAAAATAAAATCTTTTTAACATCACTTTCAACCCCATCGACTACTTCTAAGTGTTCACCATGTCCTGTAGTACTTCTAAGTGTTCACAATGTCCTGTGGTACTTCTAAGTGTTCACAATGTCTTGAGGTGCTTCTAAGTGTTCACAATCTCCTGTGGTACTTCTAAGTGTTCACAATCTCCTGTGGTACTTCTAAGTGTTCACAATATCCTGTAGTACTTCTAAGTGTAATGTCCTGTGGTGCTTCTAAGTGTTCACAATGTCCTGTGGTGCTTCTAAGTGTTCACAATGTCCTGTGGTGCTTCTAAGTGTTCACAATGTCCTGTGGTGCTTCTAAGTGTTCACAATGTCCTGTGGTGCTTCTAAGTGTTCACATTGTCCTGTGGTGCTTCTAAGTGTTCACATTGTCCTGTGGTGCTTCTAAGTGTTCACCTTGTCCTGTGGTGCTTCTAAGTGTTCACAATGTCCTGTGGTGCTTCTAGTGTTCACAATGTCCTGTGGTACTTCTAAGGGTTTCACAATGTCCTGTGGTGCTTCTAAGTGTTCACAATGTCCTGTGGTGCTTCTAAGTTGTTCACAATGTCCTGTGGTACTTCTAAGTGTTCACCTTGTCCTGTGGTGCTTCTAAGTGTTCACAATGTCCTGTGGTACTTCTAAGTGTTCACCTTGTCCTGTGGTGCTTCTAAGTGTTCTTAATGTCCTGTGGTGCTTCTAATTGTTCACAATGTCCTGTGGTGCTTCTAATTGTTCACAATGTCCTGTGGTTCTTCTAAGTGTTCACAATCTCCTGTGGTACTTCTAAGTGTTCACAATGTCCTGTGGTACTTCTAATTGTTCACAATGTCCTGTGGTGCTTCTAAGTTGTTCACAATGTCCTGTGGTGCTTCTAAGTGTTCACAATGTCCTGTGGTGCTTCTAAGTGTTCACAATGTCCTGTGGTACTTCTAATTGTTCACAATGTCCTGTGGTTCTCATCGTACGAGACCCTGCAGGGCTGGTGTTTGAGGTTTTCTCTATTGTGGTTATGTTTTTGTGTAAATGTTTATAGTGATGTTCAAAAATAAATAAGACTTATAAAACAAACAACAATGTTGTTTTTATCTACCATAGCCCTAAATATAGCATCTAGGAATAAATAATCGAAAGGTTTGCTAATCAGTGAGCATTTTTCAATTATAGAACATAGTTACTAATAATTAGACAGTCCTATAAAAATTACAAGGGGGAGAGGCGTCTGAGATATCTATTCCAACCACATAAGCCCTGGGTCTGAGTGGCCTGGGACTACAAATATGAAGGCCCTTGACATAATCTTACAAAGACCACTCAAGCTATGTTTCGGAGTAAGCTAAATTACATTACCTATATTTTTACTAATAAATTTAATCTCGAAGTCATTTCAGCTGAGTTATCGACGACGACCTCACTATTCAGTCCGCTTAAAACAACAGCTTCTACTTTCTTCTGATACCAGCCAAAATGTTTCTGAATGTTTATACGAGAGCTGGAGGTCTATTTTCGCGATACTAAGAAACAACGAATGGGAGGGTTTTTAATATTAAATATCATTGTATATCTTCAAAAAAATGTATTCTGTTCATCCTCAGACCCATTCATTAGAACTTTTGAGTAAAATATAATAAATATAATAATAATATTTTAGCACCGCGTCTTACTACCCGTTCGGGTTATACGCTTTAAGTACTAATTACTCTAATGGATTAGGAATTGGGAAGGTTGAATTAGAGGAAGTGAACCCGCATTTGCATGGAGGGAGAGTGGAAAACCATTTAAGAAAAACCACCCCCCAGTTCACCTGACCTGATCTCCCCGTCCTCAGCAGTCGAATAAATATAATCATTTAGAATTTAATTAGTAGTTTTGTTTTAGTTTAAAGTAGTTGCGCAATCCTGAATCAAATCGGCCACTGGGATATCGTCTGGTGTCTCGGCGGCCTTGTCCAGCCACGGGAATGTGTGAAGAAATGAAGAGAGAGGTTTATTTGTTTCTAACCTAGCCCTACTTTCATATTGGCTTTCTTCCTTATCACTTACATTTCATTATTTTACAACGACTCGGCTGCCGATGATGGGGAGATTGATGCTAGAATCCTGGTTGGGTGTGCACGCACACACACACACACACACACACACACGCACACATATACACGGGATGGAACCTTGAATCCTCATATCTTTGGAAACCTTGAGGATATTTGAGATTCAACAAAAAGTTTTCGATTCGAGGCTTGAATCATTGAAAGAGAATATTTAAAAAAAAATGTTAAAGTGAAATTTTAGAGCCCTTAATATTGCTTATTGGCGGTTGAGTACTATTTATAATTATAGGATGAACTTAAACAACCAGGCCCCAGACCAGTAATTTAACACTTAACTTGGTTAATTAATTTTATGATGTTATAATGTTACAAGAATAAACATTAACATTTAATTAGTATATATATTTATATTTCTTCTTGGGTTAACTTTATTTTCACGATTCTGATTTGTGATTTGGATTTGTAAATAAGTGAGAGGATAAGAATGTAAGAAATTAAAGGAGGAAGAGTGTTTAAAGGATAGAGGAAGATGGGAGGCATTTTACTAAACTGACCTGGCCACAGGCTGGAAACAGTTTTATTATTATTATTATTATTATTACTACCCGTTCGAGTTATACGCACTTACGCTAATGTGTAATGGTAGGTTGATTGTGAGATGAAATGGAGAACCTACAGTTTAACTTCCGAACCACGGTGGAGGCCCGGCATTCCCCACATTCACAAGATGTCTTGTCAGAGGTGAAGGAAGGGTTTGGTAATCAGATAAACTGTGCGGGGACCGAGGATTGAACCCCAGCCGCCAGCGGGGAGGTCTGACCCCTTACCCCTAGACCGCCAGGTCACCTACCTGGAAACAGTTGATGGTGGTGGTGGATTAGACCCGTCTCCAAAATAAATTGTCAGGAAACTAGTAAGAAACATCCTCGATACACCCGACTGAGATTCAAATGTCGCCCTCTGTCACCGGCAAACTGGAGAGAGAGAGTTATCTTACATTGGATTAAGCTGATTCCATTATTTGTGAACATTTTCTCTGCGCTGATTGCAGGAAGATCTTTCCTGGAGCGACTCATGGATGAAGTGGAGCTCTACAGCAGAGATGAAGAGACAGACGCTTGCGACTCGGCCGTGATAACCAAACTAATCAAAAACTTCAGGTCGCACAAAGATATCCTCAACATCTCAAACTCCTTGTTCTACCACAAAGAGCTTAAGGTGCTGTACACTTTTGTATCGGAAAATATTTTGGCCTCTTTAGTCTTATTTGTTAGTAAATATCTGAATTAAATTTTTGTTATAGGTACTATCTACAATAATATGCATTAGGCATCTGCAAACCAGGTTTTTTTTTAGTTCATATCGAATCTTGAACCAAATAAAATATTATTCATGAATTTTGAGTAGTTATCGAATCAAATCATATCATATCCTAGTTAAATATGCTAAAATAATGATGTTAAATAAAAAAGAGTTCACACTATATATTAAAAAAAAGGATTAGTTTTGAACACTAATCCTATACGTTATGGTGTTCAAATGTAAGCTCTTCAACATGTTCACCTTGTCAAAGCTAAGATGTAAAGAGCACCATCTGTTTTAATGATTATAAACTGTTTAAAAATATATCTACCCGCCTCGGTGGCGTAGTTGGCTAACGCGATTGTCGTGTTGAGCTCGACTGCTGAGGACGGGGAGATCGAGGTTCGAATCTCGGTCGGGTGAACTGAGGGTGGTTTTTCCTAAATGGTTTTCCACTCTCCCCCCACGCAAATGCGGGTTCACTTCCTCTAATTCAACCTTCCCAATTCCTAATCCATTAGAGTAATTAGTACTAAAAAGCGTATACCCCAAACAAGTAGTAAGACGCGGTGCTAAATATTATTATTATTATTACAATATATCTTCAGTCTTCAAGCTAACACATTTGTTATATATAGTAGGGTGTACAAAGCTTTTATAAAGGCAGTTAATGGGGAACAAGTGTAGCTTATTTTCCAGCCTATATGATAAAAGTTAACACGCATTTACTCAACTCCCAAGAACTGTTATTTAAACTACATTAACACATTTTAGGAACATTGTGAGGTTTGCAGTGGCCTAAACCCTTATAGATTTTTTTCTAGTATGGTTTGATTTGAGTTATTGAATCGAATAATGTAAAATTTGATTTGGTTTGGATATTACCAAAGTTTCACTGACCCCTAATATCCATCATGTCCACCTATGTACTAGCATGGTACACATATTACTCTGTTGATGCATAATTATATTGTACTATCTTGTTCCTGTACTACAAAATAACTCTGCCAGATATTTTAATGCCAACTATTTAGATGTGCAAGGAAAGGTGTTTACCAAACAGTTTGACTAGGACATAAAGGACTGGACCTAATATATTGGACGGCCTATGCTAGCTTGTCGATAGCTGAGCCAGACGCTCGAACCACCCACATTGCTATAAACAATAGAACTCCTGGGGTCGGCAGTGGACCCGAAACCTCCTTAACCTGACTGCGGGCGTACCCTTGGTTGTCCTTGCTGACAACCCCGTCAGTCCAATGACCTGGACCTCATTGGGTATCTTGGATCTGCCCCCCCCCCCCTTACCCCTGCCACATTCTGGTTCCACGGAGGTGACCTGGCGGTCTAGGGGTAAGGTGTCAGACTTCTGTGATGGCGGCCGGGGTTCAATCCTCGGTCCCAGCACAGATTTATCTGATTACCAAACCCTTCCTTCACCTCTGACAATACATCTTGTGAATGTGGGGAATGCCAGGCCTCCACCGTGGTTCGGATCCCACGTTAAACTGTAGGTCCTCCATTTCATCTCACAATCAGCCTACCATTACACACTAGCGTAAGTACGTATAACCCGAACGGGTAGTAATACGTGGTGCTAATAATAATAATGATAATAATGGTTCCACGGGGAGAAGTGTTGACCCCTCTGTTATGAAGTCAGAAACTCGGCCTTAGGGATTACTGAGGCATTGACCATAAGTTGCCCAGCATGTCTGAGTCCCGACCAGTTATCCTTGGTTAGACGGGTACACTACTACCAACCGCTCGGTGTGGTGTGAGGGTATGCCACATAATTCACTGGGCGTGCTGCTAAATTCTAGCAGCTATGTTACTGTTGATAAAAATACAATTTAAAGTAGTTTAATTCAATATTGATTTAAAAAGAAATAAAAAAATGTTCAAAAGCTTTAATATATTAATTTTACAGAAAACTTAAGGGCCTAAAATCAAAAGTTGAGTAATTAATGAGAATACTGTCATTTCTTACACAAAATTTAACTTCATGTTAAAAAATAGGACACGCACACACTCATTTCCTGTTCACCTGAGAGAAGTCTCTCTGCGCATGCCTGAGTCTCTAGTAGTGTCACCAACACACATGTTCAATGTGCAAATTATTGTGTGTTGTAAACAAAAAAAAATAGGGGAATCACTGACTTGCGTAGGGAGGGTGGGGGTATGGGGGGGGGGTGTCCCCCCTCACACAGGTGACCTAGTTTTTGAGAGAGTCAATCGGGACGGTCAGATCGTTCATGGGGAGAGCATCTGTGCTACGTGGACCAAGACTCCATTCTGAGAGTCCTTGAACAGATAACACCAGACACACTGTTACTCCCAGTTTGACTCGGATACTAAAGATTCCCTCCAAACGGACTGTGACGTATCCATCCCTCAAGGGGCTCTCCAGCATACCATAACTAAATCGGAGATTATCTAACCTGCGGCAACCACCCGGGTCTGTACTTAAGTCAGGCTACAGGGGTGGGAGGGCGTTAGAAACTCAACCTTCGAGAGTGCAGAGTTGCCCAGCGGGGACCTCGTGTAATATTTCCTGACCAGCTATCCCTGATCGTGTCCTAGTATGCACTATGAACCGCTTTGTGTGTGGTGGTTGGGGGCCCTCGCCTTCCCCCACCCTGACACAGATGACTAAAAGGATTTAGCCGCCCAACTGGCTCGACAAGACGTCTGGCCGAACCGGCCAGCCGAGCCCGGGGGCCACCAACATAGAGGCGCCCTGTAGAGATTTTGGGCGAGTAGATCTGATACAGACAGATCCCTCCTTCCTACACTCTTCCATCGAGAGAGCACCAGAGCTGATGTGTACTTCCATGAGGGAAGAATACTTCTCAACCCTAAAGAGCAGACAACACCAGACTCTGCATTACCCCCAGTTTACTGTGACAGTTAACTATGCATTCTGATACTCTCTGTTTCAATATTTGTACACTATTTACCTCAAGTTGGTCACTAGCCACTTCTGGAGGAGTCACAGTGTTAACCAAAACTATTTTATATTAGGTCTGAATATAGCAAGAAGAAATTTTTTTTCACCACACTTCTGAACTTCTCGCATAAAATTATACGAATGGTAGGGTAAACACGAAGGTACAATTTATAGGTACTATACCCATATTTATGTGGCAGGAGGGTGGTAACTTTTGAGTAAAAAACATGTCTGGTATACCTGGCCAGGATTGAAACCTCAACCTCTCAATCAGTGGCAAACCAGACTAGACGGGCTTGAGGTTTGGTCTGTCCTCCTCACTAATTCAGGTAATAAGAATGAAAGTATTCCACACTCCTGACGCTATTCAACATAGTTCAAGAGGAATCTGTTCTATCCTCGCAAAGTACCTTTTGTCGATGGGTATCAATAAAATAGTTCGACAGAGGATATCATTTCTGTTGTATTCCACATGAAGGTTTATATTTTCCGAAAGAGAAGGCTTAGTCTTTAAGTAAAATAAAAGGTAAAAGAAGTTTGCCCTGCAGAGTTTATGCTAAAAAATGTGTTTGTGTGTTTTTTTAGTGTTCTATCTAAACAATTTCTACTCCAGTATCACCAAGGTAAGTGTGCTGGCTATCCCTCTTAATTTAAATCATGATTTAGCCTAGTGCTCTAGTCCACATAATATCTCTATCATCCCACTTCTTAAAACATTTTTAGATGGATCGGCTTGTTTTCTCGGCCACTTAATTTTTAGCGCCAAATTTTAGGGTAACTTTCTATTTATCTCCTTTTTATTTTGATAGTGCTGGGTATTTTGGTTTTTAATTATAACATAGATTATTTAGTATGCATTTTCCGTTTTTTTATAAAATTGGCCTAGGAGATTGCTACAATACGAATTTTTTTTATTTGTCTATTTTCTGTGATTTTGAGATTTACCTAACTTAAAGTAACTTTTAATATGAAGTAAGCATAAGGTTAAGTAATGATTTTAATATGTAGCTGCTCTATTACTTTATGCTTTTTTTATTTCACTTTTATTTTAAAGTACCAATATGGTAAGCTCTTAAAATGAAAATTAACTAAAGTTTATTTCTTTGTTTCTTCACTTTTGTGCCGAAATGGGAATATTTCGTGTTTCAATCTCTTGGCCTAAATGTGTTTTATTTAACTCTTTACTCTTTTCTAATCTTTTTACATTAACTTTGATTTCTGTCTTGTGACTGTTATAGTAAACCTAATATTTATTTATTTCTATTTTTAACTATTTATATTAATATTGTAATCTTTTAGCAACCTCCATAACTTCTTTTCTCTTACTAAATAACTTATTTGTATATTTTGTGAGTTACCACCCACCCCTCACTGATATTGTTTCTCTTGAAGTTTATTTTATAGAATCGGGCGACATTGCCTCTTTTTTTTCAGTCTGGTTCGGTACACTTTATTTTGATTGTTTGGATATTTTATTTCTACTTTTAATTCTAAATAATCTTATTCTTTTCAATAAGGTAACTTTAACCTTTTTAATTAAAGAATTAATTAGTAGTAATAATGACAACAATGATGCGGTAGATGCAGGTTGCGTCAGGTTGTCTGTTGGTCTGTATGACAGATTGCAATTTAGCTCGCCCAGTATCAAGTCTTACCTTCAGAATAGGACTTGATGACCTGAAGTAGGGTTTTCTTTCAAAATTGTAATAAACCTTTAATGTTTGGTACGTAACGATTATATTTGTATTGGCACTATTATAAGTAGGAATTCTGTTTGTTTACAATAATAATAGGGGTGTGTGAAACTTCTACTCGGCTTCAAAACAACAAATGTCGGTTTCAACTTTCTTTGATACAAATTCCAGCTTTGAAAATTTACTAAGCTTTGCGAATAAAAAAATATTGACATCTAAAATACTAAATTTATGATATATAATTGCCATTCTAAACTGTTATTTACATTAAAAATCAATATTCATATGAACAATTTTGAGATCATTAAATTCTAAGTTGGGATAGTAGCTCGATTTATCAGATAAGAATGAAACAAACATTCGAGCTATTCAATATTTTCTAAGGGATTTTAATTTTTGTTCATAAAGTAATTTATTATTATTATTATTATTATTATTATTATTATTATTATTATATATTTTGGATCATAAACCAACTAACAAAAGATATTCAAAATTTGATTTGGCTTTGAGAATATTTCTGATATTCAATTTGAGTTTGCTTCAAATTAAATGAGTGAACCTTGCACACCCCTCGACAACAATATATTGATTAATAATCTGTATTTAAAATTATAATTTAAGTTTGTGTTGATAAAATTGACATAATCATATCCATTAAAATAGGTGTGTGGAGGTCCTGAAATCACACTGGCGTGTAATTGGCCTGAACTACCCAAAAAAGGATTCCCTATCATCTTTCACGGGATAGTAGGAAAAGATGAACGAGAAGCAAGCTCGCCGAGGTGAGTTGTGTACTTTACACTAGGTCTGTAAGGTCAACGCTTTTTATTGAGAGAGCTCACAAGTATCAAGTTCAGCAGAGTTGAAATTACAAAAATATATACTTTTAAAACTTAAATTATCTTATTTAAATTAAAACAAAATGATTATTCAAATGAAAAAAGTTTTGATATACAACTAAGACTCACATTTATAATAAAATTAAACGTAATCTTTGAAATTACAATAGTATGGGTGACCTGGCGGTCTAGGGGTAAGGTGTCGGACTTCTAAGCTGGCGGCCGGGTTCAATCCTCAGTCCTGGCACAGATTTATCTGATTACCAAACCCTTCCTTCACCTCTGACAAGACATCTTGTGAATGTGGGGAATGCCAGGCCTCCACCGTGGTTCGGATTCCACGTTAAACTGTAGGTCCTCCATTTCATCTCACAATCACCCTACCATTACACATTAGCGTAAGTGCGTATAACCCGAACGGGTAGTAAGACGCGGTGCTAATAATAATAATACAATAGTATTATTACTTTCACTACAAAAGTAACTTTTGCTAACTGCACATTCTACAAACATCATTCAGACAAGTAGAGATACGAATGGTAAATAAGATCCATCCATCAACACGCACACAATATAGCATGGAAATATTCCGATTAACAAGCTTGAATCTGCTGATCCTTAGGAGAGTAGTTCAAACCTGAGTTTATATTAACTGTTCAGAATTGAGCTCAAAACTTGCAAACCAGCAGACTCCTATTTTATGCTCATCATCATCACCATCTGTTTCCTGCCTGTCGCCGGGTCAGTTTAGTAAAATGCCTCCATCTTCCTCCTTTAATTGCTTCCATTTTTCTCCTTTCACTTGCACACTTTCTATCTGAACCTCCCTTGTGGTCGTTTTCCCACATTCCACATCTCCATCATTTTCTTTGGCATACTATTCTTCATCCTCATTACATCCCATACCATCTCAGTCTTGCTTCCTCTACTATCTCATGTACTCCTTGTACCCCCAGTCTTTCCTGGACAACTTCATTCCTACTCTTGTTTCTTGTGACAACTAACAGGCTCCTCACAAACTTCATTCCCATGGCCTCCACTTTCCTGATCTCTTTTACCTTCAATGTCAAAGTTTCTCCTGCATGTGTGACAATGGGTACAAAGTATACCCTATACAACACTTCTTTACACTTCAAGGACACTTATATTCTCTCTAGCAGGTATCTTTCACCTCCTCAATCCATTCTTGTAGTTGTTCCTGTACTTCCTCTTCCTTCTCTCCCCAAACCATCAAGTCATCAGCAAACATCATGACTTTCAATCTTTCCTCTCCGAGTTTTCCTGTCACTTTATTCATGAACATTAAAAATAGTAGTGGGGAGAGGGTACTCCCCTGCTCCACTCCATTTATTATTTGGAATCACTCCACCCTCCAAAGGTCCCATATTCTATTTCATTGTCAATGTTTCAACCTATAAAATAAATGTAATGGTATAAACTATAGTTGGGTCAAATCCTAATCCAAGTCTTGGAATAATAACTATGAACATAAGAGGAAATATAAATACAATATAAAAATATTAAATAGAAATAGTAGCGTGACTAAATGTTAAATTACTGGTCTGGGATCTGGTGGTTAAGTTCATCTTGTAATTACAACTGGTTCTGTACCACCAATAATTAATCAGTATTAGAGATCTAAAACAATTTTCTTAGAAAAATAGGAAAAAGTTTTGTATTTTAAGAATTCGAGGCTGGAGTCTGAAATGTTCTCTAATCCTCGTATCTCAAATATTGTTAAGGATTGGAGGATACGTGGGCCCATCTCTAGTATAAACATATATTTACTCTTTCAGTTACTTCAATGTCCAAGAAATTGATCTGGTGCTCTCTTACGTCGGCAAGCTACTTCAAGATAGGCTGTCTGGCCGAAAGATCAACCAGAAAGAAATTGGTATTGTCACGCCTTACAGAAAACAGGTGTGTTTAGATCTTCAAACAATATGTATATGACCTTGAACCTTAGCTCAGTGAGTAGCGTGCCTACCTACCGAGCTAAGGGTCCTGAGTTGGATTCCTGGCATGGCCGAACATTTTTCATTGGGGTCACTCCAAGTCAAATCAATCAGTCACTTGACCTGACCATTTTGTATTTGAATGACATTTTTAATCATTATTCTTCCCTTAAATCTAACCACATTTAAAAAAAATCTCTATTGGCCTCGTTTTTGAAAAATCAATTTTTAAAAGTTAAGAAAATAAAATAAAATTTTCATCTGCACCACATTTTTTAATGCATATTAACTTCTGTTCTATTGGTGCTATATAGACTTATGTTTTTTGGCTAATTTTTTTTCAATTTGTTATGAACTTTAATCTGATACACAACTTCGCACACTTGTAACAATAACATTTTATCACGCTTTCAAAAGGTTTTTTTTAAATGTGATAGTTTTTTTATGAAAATGTTGAAAAAAATATGTTATTTAATTATTAATTATCTATATAAACTGAAGATTTCAAAATGGGATGTTTATGGGATCATGAGTTATCATAAATATAACACACATCATGAATATTTTCAGCCTGGCTCAAACGTTGTCTTAGGACTCCTCTCAAAATAAATATACTTTAAAATTTGCTAGACAGTTTTAGCTAAAATCACTCCATCAATATATTGAAATGATTGTTGTTCTAAAATTATTGAAAATAATACAGTAGTGTTTCATACTCCTCAAAGTGTGGGATTTTTTATTTAAAATAAAGAGAAAAAAAAAGATTAAATTACTATGAAATTATAAAAAATAGTAAAATTATAATTAACTTAGGTAAAAATAATAAATGAAATAAAACAGCCTCAACTGTAGAAAGCAGTTGACAGGATTGTAGGGCCTACTCACGTCAGTACATGAATACTCAACTACCACCTCAGTTCAGTTTCTGGTCAGAATCGGTGACCAGTGCCAACAAGTGGATCTTAATATGTTTGGAAGTGTTCATTCAAATGAATTTATAATTTGATGAAAAATTTAAGTTTTTAATTTAGTTGTACTCCAAGGTGCATTAAGTAATTCCAATTAAAAACTGTTCTTTCCAGTCAACAAACTATTAGCATCAAAAACAACAACAACCAAACCGATAAAAGGTGGACTGTATATAACAATGTGACAAGTGCTTACCTCTACTAAATAAGGTCCCGCGAAAATGGAGGTTTACCTTGTGGGTTAGTAAAGGAAGGAATAGGGAACAAGGTTGTTAATTCCTCGGCAATTCTCGAAGATTGGCAGGGGTTTTGGAGCAAAGAGGCCCCTTTAGGGCCTGAAGCACAGAATCACACATAACTAAGAATTTACAAAGCAAAAGAAGTGGACGTCATAGCAGACACCCAACACGAACAGAGTCCCACACTGAACTGAACTCAAAAAGCAACCAACGACCTACCTTCCCCCTCCTTTCCACTCACAAATAAAGGAGGGAAATTCAAAATCGGCGGGAACCAAATAACAAGGAACAATGAACACATACAAACCAATAAAAATAGGGAACTAAATCAAAATGAACTAGATTAAACAAACTATTCCACAGAGGCTATTTTACAATATTAAATATATACAGTTCAGAGACTGAACAAAAACCTTTTATTTGTTATAACTAGAACAACTTTTAATTTTTAGTTTACTAACAAAAATTATTTGCTCATCTTATGGGACTGGTGTGTTCTTATGTATGATTTTGTTACATTTTGGATGACATTTAAATTAATTTAGGCATAAAAATCACTGATAGTACTGAGTAAAATAGGATGAAGCAGGCACCTCTAAGAAATACTTCAGTGTTTAATGCTGTAATCCATTTAGTAAAGCAGGGCATGATTTTTTTTAAACTTAAGAGCTGTTAATGACAATATTATAGGTCGATCAAAGTTAATAAGCTCTGGGGATAAGATTGGTGATATCTGTCGGAAGACCAATGATAAGATTGGTGATACCTGTCGGAAGGCCACAGATAGGATTGGTGATACCTGTCGGAAGGCCACCTGTAAGATTGGTGATACCTGTCGGAAGGCCACCGATAAGATTGGTGATACCTGTCGGAAGGCCACCTGTAAGATTGGTGATACCTGTCGGAAGGCCACCTGTAAGATTGGTGATACCTGTCGGAAGGCCACCGGTAGGATTGCTGATACCTGTCGGAAGGCCACCGGTAGGATTGGTGATACCTGTCGGAAGGCTACCGGTAGGATTTGGTGATACCTGTCGGAAGGCCACCGGTAGGATTGGTGATACCTGTCGGAAGGCCACCGGTAGGATTGGTGATACCTGTCGGAAGACCGTTCTTAAATTACCTAAAATTGATGAAGAGGAAGTAGCCTCACAATCCTCACAAAATGAGGATGACAACAATGGTAGAGTAATAATAGAATGTCAACTCCACAAAAAGAAGAGGCCTTAGGTGCACTGAACAGGAGTTTGACTGTTCTCGATGAAACTCCCGTTTAAAAAAAAAAATTATCAGAGAATAAATATCCTGAGGAAAAGTCTAAAAAAACGTTACTGGAGCTTTTAGAACATTTAAAAAAAAAATATAAGCCCAGGCAATTCATCTGTAGAAATTTGCGATTTCAATACAGAAATGATAATTCGGCTTAAGGAAATATTTAACTCCACCATGGAGAAAAGCATGAAAATGTAAATTTTAACAACCCTGTCTCAAACTTGGACATAACACAAATTGAAAATGTATATGGTGTTTCAAATTTTATGGCATGAAAAGCAAAAAACGACTTCAAGGGAAAAGGTGTAATGTAATCACCAGATCCGTGGCCAGTGAAAACTGTAGATCCTGACACCGTTACATAAGTAAATTTTTTTAATGAAAATGATGAAGTTAGCCGTCAAATGCCTGGAGAAAAATAGATTTTTTCTTTGCTAAAATAACACTAATGTTCAAAAAATTTTGATTCTGAATACTTTAAGAGAGGTTTATGTATTGTTCAAAGAACGACATCCCGAGTGTAAAATTGGATTTACAAAGTTCTATGAGCTTCGTCCAAAGCATTGTGTTCTCGTTGGATCAAGTGGTACACATTCTGTATGTGTTTGTATGACGCATCAAAATGCAAAATTAATGATGGCTCAATGCAAAATGCCTGAGATGTATGATGGAGAATTTCCAATAAAAACATATAAAGATTAGATATTTAATATTATATTTAGTGAGTCAACAACAAAGAGCTATTATAATGAATGTGATGATTGCCCGGGCAGTGATAAACTCAGATCTCATTTTGAAGATTGCTTTGAGCAAAATTGTATTGAGAATGTTACATTTAAACAATAGTTGCAGATAGAGAACAGGACTACACTAGAAACTATAACAAAACCAACTCGGAAATTCTTGGCTACATTATTTGAAAGTATGCCAAAATTACTGCGTCATTCATATATTGCAAAACAGCGGTCAATATATCTGAAGAACCTCAAGGAAAACCTCCCTTCAAATTAGTATTTAGTTATATGTGACTTTGTGGAGTATTATTCTTTTATATTACAAGACTGTACAAGGCTTCCATTGTAACAATGCACAAGCCACAGTCCATCCTTTTGTTATCTCTGACTATGTCACATGATACAGTAGCTGTACATCTCTTTCAAAGAGTATTGATTGATTTCTTGAAGCAAACTTCCTCCACACCACCTGAAAAAATACATTATTTCTCAGATGGAGCTGCATCACAATATACAAATAAGTCCCAACTTTTTCAACCTTTGCTTTCATGAAGAAGACTTTAACATGAAAGCAGAGTGGAAATTTTTTAAAATGCAAAAACAGTCTAAGGGACACAACAATTGTACACCTACATTCCAATTGGGAGTAAAACTAAACTGACTCAAGAGAAGAAATAGTATCTGTTGAAGAGGAAGATAACCTATTGGAGATAAGTGACATTGATGGATGTGTAACTTTCCGGGACTCAAACCATTGTTGTTTAGTGTGTGTACTTGGTGTAGAAGAGGAAGATAACCTATTGGAGATAAGTGACATTGTTGGATCCGTAACTTGCCGGGACTCAAACCATTGTTGTTTAGTGTGTGTACTTGGTGTAGAAGAGGAAGATAACCTATTGGAGATAAGTTACATTGTTGGATTTGTAACTTGCCGGGACTCAAACCATTGGTGTTTAGTGTGTGTACTTGGTGTAGAAGAGGAAGACAACCTATTGGAGATAAGTGATATTGTTGGATTTGTAACTTGCCAGGACTCAAATCCATTGTTGTTTTGTGTGTGTACTTGGTGTAGAAGAGGAAGACAACCTATTGGAGATAAGTGACATTGTTGGATTTGTAACTTGCCAGGACTCAAACCATTGTTGTTTTGTGTGTGTACTTGGTGTAGAAGAAGAAGACATAACCGGTTTTTGGGAGCCATAGGGACCCAGTCTATCTTTTAAATACCCCCAATTCCCAGAAAAGAGCCAAAAAACATGTTTAGCACTGATAGAATCGAAGTTAATAAGCATTAAAAAAATGTGGTGTAGGTGAAATTTTTTTTCATTTTTTTAAAATTCTAAAATAGATTGCTCAAAAACCTTGAAAAATAGATTTTTGTGGTTAGATTTAAGGGAAGAATGATTGGTAAAAATTTAATTTAAATACAAAATAGTCAGGTTTCTTTTTCTCTGATTTGACGTGAAACGACACATTGATGAAATATGGGTTTACGTTTTCATATTGATAAATTATTGGCCAGGGACTGGATGTTGTTCCTGTGCCTGTCCTAGTCTTAAGTTAGATTATAAGGCACACGAAGTTAGACAGCCTAGCAGCACGGTAACAGGCTGGAAACAGTTTTGGATGTAAAGTAAATTTAAATAACTTTGAAATTTTACCTACATAATCTGAAAATACTAGTACTTATAGTATTATATTATACCTAAGGGTTCAATCCTCAGTCCCGGCACAGATTTATCTGATTACCAAACCCTTCCATCACCTCTGACAAGACATCTTGTGAATGTGGGGAATACCAGGCCTCCACCGTGGTTCGGATTCCACGTTAAACTGTAGGTCCTCCATTTCATCTCACAATCGCCCTACCATTACACATTAGCGTAAGTGCGTATAACCCGAACGGGTAGTAAGACGCGGTGCTAATAATAATAATATACCTAAAGAATATTTTTTATTGGAATTAATGAGGAAATATGATTTGAAACATATTCAGACGAGTCAACAGCTAACAACAATACGCAGATGGGTGTCATTATCAGTTTCCCGACTCTCCGATTGCTTTATTATCTGGAAAAACATAAAGCTAAATTGTTTATATTCTTAAAATTAGAGGTCGAATCTTCTCCTGTTTAAGTTTTACTACTCCCTACTAATTTTATTTTTCCTTTATACAAGTAACAAAAAACTAGTATTCACAATAATCATATTACACTTTCACATTCTTTCATTAGTTATTGATTCCTTTGATTTCTGTTAACTCCCCTCCATTCATCTTTAGTAAATACAATTTTTATAAATTGGAACATATAAAGCAGATCCCATTTTACAAGCTGTCAGCAAATTTTTCACATTTCACTTTATTAAGGTCTTTGAAAGATAATTGTTTTGAATTTTTGTTATATTGATTAATGCGTGAATCATTTTATATTTAACTTAATATAATTTAATGTGAGCTCTGCATCCTTGTGACCAAGTGTTAAAACTAGCAAAATGCCACAAATATGTTGTGCTGTGAAACGCAATCAAACGACGGAAAATTGTAAACTAAAAATATTTCCAGTTAATCCCAAAAGGAGTATCATGATAATTTTTTTTATTAATCTTCTTACAAAATTTTTAATAGTAAACATAACCAAGCTATCTTGACAGTTATTAAGGTTAGATTTGCTTAAATACCGTAGGCCTCTCTGAGGTTAATTATTTTAAAGTAGGCTACCTGTATGGAAATGTTTAAATGCTCTTTGTGGACATGTATTTGTCTCTTTTCTCAATGTTTCCGTAGCAGTGTGTATTATTTTATTCATTGTCTTATGTGAAGTGGTGATGATACAATGTACATTATTTCGTTTAGAAATCTTACGAGTTTTTAGTAAATGTATCTTTATTCTAAGCTAAAAAGAGAGAGAAAGTCTGTGCGGCGCGCCTTAATATATATATATATATATTGAGGTAAACATTGATCATTTATTAGATTTTACTATAGTATGATTTTGGTAGACGGAACAGTAGAAGTTAGTTACTAAAGTTACTAAAACAATGTTAATATATTCATACATAAAGTCATGTCATCTGCGGATGTTAATTTTGATAGATATTATCAATACCTATCAAATAACACAAATAATATAAGAACATGTAATCAATGTTGGTCGCAAAGGAATATGTTTGAATTTTCTCTACTGTTCTTCCAACCATAATCAGGGTATATGTTGTTAGTGCTCTTTTATAAATATTACACGTGAAACTTGAGCTTGTAATTTTTATAGCTTTCAAATAAGGCCTTATGAAAATTGGACTATAGTAATTGATTTTGGTTTTATTTCACACGACTGACTGATTGTTTGAGTTTTTTTTCTAGGCCCAGAAGTTCAAACAGGCTATGAATAAAAAGAATTGGCAAGAAGTAAGTGTAGGCTCGGTAGAAGAGTTCCAAGGTCAAGAGCGGCTCATCATCATCATCTCAACGGTGCGGTCATCCCATGAACTGCTGGAGGATGATTACAAGTTTCGGCTTGGATTCCTCGACAATCCCAAGGTGGGAGGGCAATTTAAAACTATTGTGTTAATATCCATTTGAGATTCTGAGTGTTTGGCAATCTCCTCTTCTTACCACATGAAATAATTAATACCTTCCAGGGGTCTGCGAGCTTCGGCCGAGTATTTTACAAAGAGATTGAGTCTAGTATTTTACAAAGAGCTTGAGAGTAGTATTTTACAAAGAGCTTGAGTCTAGTATTTTACAAAGAGCTTGAGTCTAGTATTTTACAAAGCACTTGAGTCTAGTTATTTTACAAAGAGCTTGAGTCTAGTATTTTACAAAGAGCTTGAGTCTAGTATTTTACAAAGAGCTTGAGTCTAGTATTTTACAAAGCGCTCGAATTTGAGACGAGTTTAAGTATATTCATAATTTTAAAATGTTAAAATTAAAATTTGTATATTTTAAAAGTAAAATAGGATATTTAAAATGTTACCAGTCAAAACAAACATAAAATGTAGATACCATATTTTTAAAATGTGAGATTTTAAAAATATTTGAAAACAATACAGGTTTTAAAATTAAGAACAATACTCATTTTTATAAATATTGGATAATTTTCAAAACAAGTAAAAATAATGTGATATTGTGTTTTTAAATTATAAATAATACTTTTAAAATCATGATTTAAAAATAACTGAAACACTCAAATAAAAATATAGGGCCTAATATAAAATAATGATCAAAATTGTTTCGACACTCTTATCTAAAGACATTACAGTTACACTAATGATTAAAAAAAAAGTTCATAAAATTGATGTCTTGATGAAGTAATATATTTCCAGAATAATAATCATAATCATCAACTGCTTCCAGCATGTGGCTGGGTCAGGTTAGTAGAATGCCTCCAGCTTCCTCTAACCTTCCTCCATTCTCTTTCCTCCTTTAATCACTTCCAGGGTGACCTGGAGGTCTAGGGGTAAGGTGTCAGACTTCTGTGCTGGCGGCCGGGGTTCAATCCTCGGTCCCGACGCAGATTTATCTGATTACCAAACCCTTCCTTCCCCTCTGACAAGACATCTTGTGAATGTGGGGAATGCCAGGCCTCCACCGTGGTTCGGATTCCACGTTAAACTGTAGGTCCTCCATTTAATCTCACAATCACCCTACCATTACACATTAGCGTAAGTGCGTATAACCCGAACGGGTAGTAAGACGCGGTGATAATAATAATAATAATAGTAATAATAATACAGCCAAGGTGGATTCCTCACATTGTACTTCAAAATTAGCATAATTAATGTATGCTATACATTAAAAATAGGTGCTAACATGTGGCAGAGCTAAATAAAGAAATTACTCTTGTGGTTTTAAGGGTTGGTGTACATTCCTGTTGATTATACTTGTATTTTTTTCTTACAGCGTTTCAATGTAGCGATGACACGGGCAAAGTCGCTGTTGATTGTAGTCGGAAACCCCAACATTCTTCAATGTGACTACTATTGGCATCAACTGCTTAACTACTGTCATAAAAATAATGCTTATCGGGGGGTGAAATTCCCTTTGCACGAGAAATCCCCAGTGGACAGACTGATAGTGGACATGAAGCAACTCGACATTAATACAGGTTAGTGGTGGAGGTGATTTGAAGATATAAACAAGCGATGTTGACACCTCTCCTACCTTGACCTTGACAGACTGAGGTGAAATTAAATACAGTAAACAACTAACTAATCTAGTTAGAATGAACTTTCAATTATTTGGCTCATTGAAGGGGAGAAAAACAGTTTTTGTTTACCAGACACAAGATCAACAATGATTTGCCTGGTGACCTGGCGGTCTAGGGGTAAGGTGTCAGACTTCTATGCTGGCCGTCCCGGCACAGATCTATCTGATTACCAAACCCTTCCTTCACCTCTGACAAGACATCTTGTGAATGTGGGGAATGCCAGGCCTCCACCGTGGTTCGGATTACACGTTAAACTGTAGGTCCTCCATTTCATCTCACAATCACCCTACCATTACACATTAGTGTAAGTGCATGTAACCCGAACGGGTAGTAAGACGCGGTGCTAATAATAATAATAATAATAATAATAATAATAATATACAATGAAAAGAAGAACATAGTTCACACTTTACATTGCTGCCACTGGACAAAGAGGTAATATCTGCCTTTGGAAGACAATCAATCCCCCGACCTAGGTTTCATTCTATCAGAACTCATCAGGGAAGAGTATGAAACGTGCAATGCAACTTCCTAAAAGATGAAACCAACAAAATACAAAAGGGAGAAAAAAGGAAATGGTAAAGAAAGATAGGACACTTAAATAGGAACATGTAAAAGGAATAATATAAAGGACAAACACAGGAAAAGGACATTGGGTGCGAATATATAATATATCTCTTTGAGGAAAACCTCGTTTCGATTTTTGAGGTAATATATAATATATATTTGGAAGAAGTATAGGAAAGGCGGAAAGAAAACATATGAAAAGGAATAAACACAATATGGGCGGCTGCATAGTCTAAGGTGCTCTCACAATAGACTATACCGCCGATGACGGATAAATAGAGGTTTAAATCTCGGTCAAGGTGCACTGAGGATGGTTTTACCAAGACGGTTTTCCACCTTTCCTTCACACAAATGTGGGTACACTTCCTATAAATATAACTTTCCTCATTCCTAAAACCACTAGTGTAATCGGTACATCAGGGTATAACCCAAACGAGTTGTAAGAGGAGTGCTAAATATATATATATATATATATATATATATATACAATGTGTATCTAAAATCATTGCATCAAACTTTGGCAGGCTATTCCTTGGGTGAAAATAGAATAATTCACATCAGCAACCTAGGGTCCATCTTAAATATTAATCTTTCCTGTACCTTGTTCTATTTATAACATGTTGCGAAGTGAATCAACCTTGTCAATATTTACAATTGTTTGTGTTTTCAGATGTGATGAATTCTAAGGAGGAGGGCCCTCAATGGAGAGGAGAGCTATGACCAGTAGTTCTCGCCATGCAGTCACTTAACGAGATCACCAACAAACTGTATTTTCTTGGCACTTGCCCGATGGCAGCTATCCGCCTCATTTTCAGGTTTTGTGACTAGCAGACTCGCCGACGGTGGTTAAACAAGTGAAGAACAATCATCGTTCCTTTTTATCATTTTTATAATGGTTATGTGCTCAATACAATATTTTCTGATAGCTATGTACTACTAAAAAAAATCTTTATCAAACATACATATTTCCATCTGCATTGCAAAGTGACACGCTAGATTATTTATAACGTCATGTTTAAAAGACATGATCAGAAAAATGTAAAAGGTTCACTGGTCTTGAGAATTTAGTAGAACACACAGTGTTAACCTAAAGCCTCGCGTGCTTGTGTAGCACAGTTTGCGCTGTGTCTATACAAGATGTCTGTGAAAGTGAAAACTTTAAGAATAACATGTGTCGTGTAAATATTATTTGTTCTAATAGATTTTCAAAACCAATAAACATCTTTAAATTCACAACACCTGCCACAAATCTAGCTGAAAGCTCTATTTAATACTCTCCTAAAAATTTACATTCGTTTCCTATTGAGTTTAACATTTATGGGTTATTTTGAAACATTAATTTAAAATAGATTTAAAATGTATTTTAAAGTTAAATTGATTTTCTCTAATATTTGATCAAAGATTAATCCCATCTCATATTATTTTAAAAATACACTTGAAATATTCAATAACTTAGGTAAAAATGGTTGACTTTGTTTTTTAATAGTTCAAAGTGGAGCTGTATTACTATTTTTTCAAACAAGTGAAACACAATCTAGAGCCTAATGAAAGTCAAACAATTTTTAAATGTGTTGTGTAAATAGTGAAAATTGCTATCTAATGCATTTAAGACCCATATTGCCTAAACCTTAAGCACAAGCTTAATAATTTGAGCATTGGAAGTTTATTTTTTTTAGTAAGAGCATGCTTAGAGAAAAAAAAAGAGGAAATAATTACAGCTGTTGTTGGTGTACATTTTTTTGGGTGATGTATTAATTGATCTAGTTTTGACTTAAACTGCAGCTAAGGTAGTTTTTTTTTATTTCTTAGCATTGTATGTTTGGATTTATTTTTAATTGCCTTTATCTTTAATTATTAATAAAAGCAATCAAGTACTTTCAAATATTATACAAAAATTATCATTTTATTTAAAAAGTATTTTGTCGGTAAGGTTTGTCTGATGTATATTTTGCTTTTAAATAGATAGATCCGCTTGCCAAAGCAAATGTGAACAGTATTAGTTTTTAATAAGTAAATTAACACATCAAAATCAAGTATAATCCTTGCCAACATTGTACTTTCATTAGTTTCATGGTAAAAAATTAGTGTTTTTTTTTGTTCAACATATCTTTATAACAAACACAATCATCAGGTTCTGTAAATTCTTTTTAAAAAGAGACTTGATTGCATTATCTATGATTATATACTTTATAGACATTTTATGTTTTTTTGGATTTGCTTTTAAATTATAAACTATAAACATGCTGAAATGATGTTTTATTAAAATTTTACTATTATTATGTTGAATTTCTTTTACTATCTATTAAATTTAATTGTTGAGTTTTATCACTACCTCCTTTAATAATTGATGTCTATATTTTTAGATAAATGCTATTATTAAATGTACATGGTGTATAGATTACTACAAAATTACATCTGTAGGAAGCGCCCAGCAGAATACACAGAGAGAGAGAGAGAGAGAGAGAGAGTATGAAACGAGGATGAGAGAGAGGAGTTAGGAGTAAAGAACAATGGAGGAAAGTTATTGGAGTTTTATTTCTGAAACACATTTTAAAATTTAGTAAGAAGTTAGATCTTATTTGTTAATCAACACCATCAACTGTTTCCAGCCTGCTGCCAGCTCAGTTTAGTAAAATGGCTCCATCTTCCACTATCCTCCTTCCATTCTTCTCCTCTCACTTGCACACTTACTGTTATCTTCTCCTCCCATCTCTTTCTTGGCCTCCCTTGAGGTATTTTTCCCACACATCTCATTTCTAACATTTTCTCTCTTCCCATCCTCATCACATGACCATACCATTTTGAATCAATCAATGTTGTGAAAAGATATTAAAAATTAAAAAAAGGAATCATAAAAAGTTATACGATCTTTTTGGAAGAAGGTACAGAAAAGGTGGATATAATACCTATTAAAAGTGAACAAACATAAAATGGCGTTTAGAATGAAAAGGAGAACACGGTTTACACTTTACACTGCTGCCACTGAACAAATAAAATCGATCATCAACGCCCACTCCCCCAACCTAGGTTTCATTTTATTGGAATTCATCAGGGAGAAGTGTTAAATGCGCCAAGCAACTTCCTAAAAGAGGAAACAAAGAAAAAAAAAGAAAAAGGGAGTATTTTCGATTTACCTATAATGTTTTGGAGCTTCTCTAGTTTACATATGTTCAGTAAATATATTACAATGAAACCTGTGTTAAACGGACCGTTTATTAAGCAGAAACTTGTCTAAACGGAAATATTTCACAGTCCCGTGACTTCGGGGCTGAAAAATATGCTAAATTCCCTGGCTTAAACAGAAACTGTAAAACGCGGAAACCGAATTAAAAATAAGCCTTTATACGGAAAATTTCCAATATTCCTGTGGACATCGTTTATAAAAAATGTTAACATCTATACATTCTACAGAGAATTTTGTTTCCTCTGACTCTTCCTTTATATTAAGAGTAATTGAAATGTTAAGTCCGGTATATTTCCTTTCTCCTTCTTAGTTCCGTTGTTACCTTGATTACTGAATTGTGAACTGTAATTGCCTCTTGATTGTTATCTCTGTTCTTCCCAGTTTCTGCGCTAATGACTCGTCAATCATCTCTGGAATTCAGCTTTTAACGGCACAGCATTACCTGTATTGAAATTCAATTGTTTGTTCATTCTGGAAATTTTACTCAATATGGACTCTAGGCCCGCATCTTTTACTTTAGTCTGGCGGTTGTCATTACGGCTGCAAAGATAGAGTTTTGCTTTATCTAACATGAGAGTAAAAATTATTCAGGTGAGTGAGCGAGATCAATTATCTGTTAAGTAGATCCTGAAGATGTTTAGCGTTGGTAAAACTCAAGTGTACGAGATTCTAAAGAAGGAGACGGAAATTTTTAAGATGTGGGAAAACTGAGCTGGAAAAATAAAAAAATAAAACTGCAAATGAAGACATTAATGAAATAGTGTGGGGTCCAATGGTACAGGAATACGCTAAAAAGTGGTTCTAAAACTGGAAAATGGAATTCAAAGCATCTAATGGATGGGTGGAGAGTTTTCGCAAAAGGCATCGGATATTTTTTAACGAACTTTGTGGTGAATCGAGTGATGTAAATAGTGAAACCATTGAAGACCTGAAAACATAGAAAATGGTGACAAGACTGGACAGTTCTTCCACCCACCATTGAATAAATCATTGTGTTTAAAAGGTGAACAATGTTTGGGAGGAAAATTGTGCAAAAAAAAGAGATTGACTTTTTTATGTGTGGTTTTATATCAGCTGAAACGGAGAAACCCTTAGTTATTGGTAAGGCAGCAAAGCCACGAGGCTTCAGAAACACGGCCATATGGAAACATCCCGTTGAGTGGAGATCCAACAAAAAGCTTTGGAAGATGTCGCATATCATGGGGGAATGGGTAACGGCTTTTAATGGCAGAATGAAAAAGCAAAACTGGTATGTTTTATAGTTTTTGGATAACGCAACATGCCACCCCCACATTGAACTTTTCCAACATGCAACTTGCTTGGTTTCCTCCAAACACCACAAGTCTTTCTCGACCAATGGATCAGGGCACCATTCAGAATGTTAAAAGTGCACTATCGTAAATTATTAACGCAATCTTTGCTCACCAATATGAATTATACATCATCAGCATCTTAGCTTGCAAGAACTTGTCTCGGTTCTCTAGTAGCCCCGTGGCTTCTTTGGTGCTGACTGACAGCTCACAGCTGACTTCTGACAGTCAACATTTAGGTATATACCTACATTTTGACCGTCAGAAGTGACAGTTGCTAAACACATGTTTTTGCAGATCATATGGTTTGGCGTAGGGATACATAATTTGGTCTGGTAACTTTTCAAAGCTGTGAGCTGTCAGTCAGCACCAAAGAAGCCATGGGGCTACTATAAATACGGTTATTTGGATAAGTCAAGGTGTAAATAAGTTGTCGCCAGAAACTGTGACAAGGTGATTTGAAAAAGCGGAATTTTCTATGAGTGAAGTTACTGCTGGTGTAGGAAATAAGAATGAACAGCAGAACTTCCAAAACTGCACGAATGAATCTGCTCTAAATAACTGCAATGCTGAAAACTACATCAATATAGACAATCACGTGAAAAACTGAACCAGACACTATGGATGTCGATGCCTTAGTTGAGGATTTGAAAGAAGGTTGGAAAGGAAAAAAGGAAGAGTAAGAAGAAGAAAATGACATTGTGTTGGAATAAGAAAAGTGTAGTGTGAAGACTTATCAAGATGCTCAAAGGTTTAAATGAGCTGCAGCAATTTGCCCTATGACGGAATTATTCTGATATGCTTGGTGTGGTTTCTCAAGCCAACTGCAGAAAACCCTGGTTGACCATTGGAAAATAATAAATACAAAGTGAGTAATGTTTTTCTGTTCAGTGTAATGTTTCCATATGTTCATTTATAGTTTGAATCATGAGTACTGTGTATAAATGAGTATGGTATTTTATTTTATGCTTTTTATCCCAATTACGTGCATATTCTTGGTTTAATTTTTATAGTACACCTTCATTAAACGGGAACCTGGCTTTACTGGAAAGTTATCTTGGACCCTTGCGATTCTGTTTAAGGTAGGCTTCACTGTATGTCTTGCTTTTTAAATTTCATCACAAGACCGATTTTATTATACTGCTACAAACAATGTTCTTGTTTGAGAATTAACCTATATATTTTTCTTTGAGCTGTATATTTTAAGAAAATAAGCTATATGCATACAAGAAAAAACAATTATTACTTAATGAAAATCTATGCCATAAGTAACAAATGTAATAGTATTATATCATTGCTTGATATCTATTTATTCCTACATGCAATACTATTATGGTATTTATAATTGCATTTTAATTTCTTATTGGCACAAGAACAAGAATTATTTTTACACCCTTCACTAAATTATTATTAATATTATTATTAGCACCGCGTCTTACTACCCGTTCGGGTTATACGCACTTACGCTAATGTGTAATGGTAGGTTGATTGTGAGATGAANCTTACGCTAATGTGTAATGGTAGGGTGATTGTGAGATGAAATGGAGGACCTACAGTTTAACGTGGAATCCGAACCACGGTGGAGGCCTGGCATTCCCCACATTCACAAGATGTCTTGTCAGAGGTGAAGGAAGGGTTTGGTAATCAGATAAATCTGTGCCGGGACCGAGGATTGAACCCCGGCCGCCAGCATAGAAGTCTGCCACCTTACCCCTAGAATGCCAGGTCACCCCCTTCACTAAAACTACACTTCACAAAACCTTGTTTTGAGCCAGATAACATCATGGTTTCCTAATGCATAGTCACCTTCCAATCAGGAATGTCACTCGGTTTGAGGACCTTGAGGAGCTAACTGAATTTCATTCCTAGAATATAACTTGCCATGTCTTGTTCAAAGTGAAAATAAATTTGGCTCAATTAATTAAATACAACTCAAATTCACTTGGTGATAATGTTTTAATAAACATTCCTCAACAGAGATTGGTTGAAACCTCTGCCGAGAATTATAAATAGTTCTCTCAGCTTGTTCCTCTAATCTGCGTTTGCAGCTTTTCCTAGAGGTATCAATGGCTGTTTTATTCATGCTAAATTGACACAAAGGAATCTCACACATTCGAAGCAGGATTTACCTTCTTTATAGTCCTCACTGTATACATAGCAAGGTCTACGTTCTTCCTCAATCAATATTTTGTGGGTGACTTGGCGGTCTAGGGGTAAGGTGTCGGACTTCTGTGCTGGCGGCCGGGGTTCAATCCTCGGTCCCGGCAAAGATTTATCTGATTGCCAAACCCTTTCTTCACTTCTGACAATATATGTATTAATCACAGCTGGTGACCGTGGTTCGGATCCCACGTTAAACTGTAGGTCCTCCATTTCATCTCACAATCACCCTACCATTACACATTAGCGTAAGTGTGTACAACCCAAACGGGTAGTAAGACGCGGTGCTAATAATAATAATAATATATTTTCTGAAATATGTTAATCATTACATTCATTGACATTTTCATCCTCTTCCATTCTATGTTGGTTGACATTTTCTCTACTTCTTTCACTCAAATTATGCATACTATTAGATAGATGTTTTTCAAGTTCCTCTTCAATATTAATTGCTAGAGTTATATTAGCAGGCAAGCAGGAATCAATTACAAACTTATTTTTTCGGGACGCTCTTTATACCACTGTGGTAACTTATTTTTTGAGCTTTGGACAAATTGAAGACCTGAAGGCCAACTCATTGGATTGTTGTCCTTAATCCAAGCTACCAAACTTTTTGGACATCTTGGTTAGCTCACTTGACTGATCCTTGGCTTTGGGAGTGGAATGATCTTTATTCTGTTCCATTTAGTAGCTAGACCTTCTATTACCTAAAAATAAGTATAATATGTGCATATTTCTTAAAATAAATAGGCTAGTGCACTTTATATTCATGGTCATTATCATTATGAAGTATATTTGGAGCTACAATCGACTAAAATATATCCAAAATAACATCTGCTATTTCCTCTGCTTTTTAATGGACGCAAGACAAGGAACTTTTGTCGGATGATCTTGGTAATTCAGAATAATCTCCATCAGGCCAGTTGACATGTCAATAAGATATCCTAGGTGACCTGGCGGTCTAGGGGTAAGGTGTCCGACTTCTGTGCTGGCGGCCGGGGTTCAATCCTCGGTCCCGGCACAGACTTATCTGATTACCAAACCCTTCCTTCACCTCTGACAAGACATCTTGTGAATGTGAGGAATGCCAGGCCTCCACCGTGGTTCGGATCCCACGTTAAACTGTAGGTCCTCCATTTCATCTCACAATCACCCTACCATTACACATTAGCGTAAGTGCGTACAACCCGAACGGGTAGTAAGACGCGGTGCTAATAATAATAATAATAATAATAATAATATTAAAAAATGTCAAAATGATTGATACTTGATTACTGTTAAGATTATAGATGAGGCGTGTATATAAAAAATATAGCTTAATCAACATGTTTCTATTCCTTAACAAAGCATTTCCGAAAAGAATATCGCAAAACAATAAATATTCTTGAAGATAGCCGTTTGTTTCAATGGCTCTGCATTTCCACGCCAAATGAAAAGGACCAATCGCCTTAAAGCTAATCTATTCTCTTTGTCTCCCTCGCCTATTTCGTCTCATTGCACAACCCTCTTGTATCGATCATCGCTCGTTACAAGTGATCTACAAGTCCAACTCTTCCCTCATCACGTGTCTTAACGCTCGATTTAAACCGAGTGGTAAGAAGACAAAATGGAGGGAGAACATGGACAAGTTGTGACTCGGCGCTGCGGAGATGACTCGTAAGTTATAACTAATATTGCATCAAGAGTTGCTCTGAGAAAAAGCAACATACTCGGAACATGTTGTGGAAAGACAACGCGTGGGTATTTGGTAATAACCACAAAGTGAATAACATACATGCAAATATATAATATATCTTTATAAGGAAAACCTCTTTTCCCTTTATGAGGTAATTGTAATATATATAGAAGGTGGTATAGGAAAGGTGGATAGAAGCCAATAAAAGGGACAAACACAATATGGCTGTTACAGTGACAAGAAGAACACAGCTCACACTTTACGTTGATACCACTGGACAAAGAGGTAATGTTTGCCTCTTTGTCCAGTGGCAGAAATGTAAAGTGTGAACTGTGTTCTCTTCATTGTAAAAGCCATTATTATGTTTGTCCCTTTTATTGGCTTCTATCCACCTTTCCTATACCTTCTTCTAAATAGAATAGACTAGCATACATGGAAAAAGAGGTAGGGGGTGAAAGCCCAGTTGGACGAACCAGAAGGAGGTGGTTGGACCAAATCAAGGAAGATGTAGAGAAGAATGGAGAGAGCTGGAGAAGAATGATGGAAGGAGAAATGTTCCTGGACAGACAGCGGTGGAGTGAGCTTGTTTGCAACTACCCTACCTGGCAACCTGAAGGGGTTCCATAATGATGATGATGATGATGATGCAATCAAAAGTTAATCTAAAAAAAACCTAAGAAGTTTAAAATATGTTTTGACATGACTAGTTTTATTACTTATAAATTGAAGAGGTGTTGACAAATAAAAGAATTTGTTGAAAAAATTTTAAGTTAACCGGACAAACCGAAGAGACAGGTCGCTACGCGCATAAATGGACATCAGCTAACACACTTTGGTGGCCAGACTGTATTTGTTCATAATGGCCTCACAAATTAAATAAGGTCGAGATTAATTAACATTTATTTTTTTAATATATAGTTTTGTAGTGATCATATAGTGATTGCATTGTGTTGATTAAATTAATAAAACATATATTTAAATTACTATTTATTACATCGGTTGGACTCCATTATTTCACTTGATACATGTCGCACGTCTTGGATAGTGTGAGAGGGGTCGTCAACAGATTTAAGATAAATTCACAATATTATTTTATTTATACATGATGTAATATAACTATAATTAGCTATTACACCTGCTTTTTTTTATTATAATGATTAAATCTGCGGCGTCGGCTAACGTGGTGTGTTGATAAATGATTTACAAAAATATGACTTCCAAGAGTTTAATTGAGAGCTTCTTTGGCCTAAGCCCGTCGAGACAAGAGTAACGAGTCTTACCCGACTGTCATTTTTTAAAATATCGGGAAAACACTCCCATTGGTTCTCATGATCCAACATGGAGCAGGTAGCTTAACTGTCCTATATCGTTATCGACGGTACCCTGTGTGGTCAAAGACGAGAAGAAAACCACCCCCTTACAAACAATTGAAGCTATTGTTGAACCTGTGACTCTCCCAATATTCCTCAATACCTAGCTAGCAAGTTATTATTAACCTTGCAATACCCGTTACTGCCTAAAAGTTTGCTAAACACATCTTATTTTCTAATGTCTTAATGAAGAATTGCAGCAAGGTCTTGAACACTAGTAGTAATGATGACCAGCGGTTACCTGGGTAGTACTAGAGAATCCACTTATGAGAGAACTGGGTAGCAAGCAAGGTCTTGAACACGGTAGTAATGATGACCAGCGGTTACCTGGGTAGTACTAGAGAATCCACTTATGAGAGAACTGGGTAGCACGCTTGAAGGGTTCTACTATGGTGTAGTTAACAATCTGTTAAATGAAAGAGGTCATGCAAAATCAAACTCGAAACAAAATAATACTCCTTCCAAAATTATTCTGGCACTAACAAAAGATAATAAAGTTTGGCCAAAAAAATATGGTTGCTAAAAAAAAAAGCAGACTTAGCTATTTTCACACTTGGTCATGAAGAATGTTAGCAAATCGCTTCACCCTTATAGTGTTTTACGACATAATTTCGTTTAGGAAATCATTAAAAAGTTACTCTAGATTAACCAAGATTGATAAGAGTTTACAATGTTAAGCCTCCAGTTTTGAATTGAATGTGACACCATCTGTAAAAAAATAGGAGCTGCAGAACACACATTTACTATATAAAGAGAATGAACTATTTTAGCTCTCAGAAAAGGTTCAAGTGATAGATCAGGTATAATTGTTGCCTTTCTACTTTTACATTGCGAGTGGTAACGTAACCCAAGCCTTCCTGGCTAGACTTTTCAACGTTCCTATCCAATATCAGAACCTTAGAATAATATATTATATTGTACTCAGAATTATATACTTATTTTAAAGTTTATAAACAGTACTCTCATCGATTTGAATTTGTTGGTACATACTAGGGGGTGTTCAGGTATTATCTAAGCACATTTTTGGCAATTTTGGACACCCTGCCCCCATTGTAAAGCCTTGTACCCACTTGGATACATTTATTCAAACAGTGTATATTTGTATACAAACTTTATTTTTGCTGTATAGAAACAATCTATATACAAAAGCGAAACCAAAATATATGTATCTTGTTGTCCCATCGAAATGGGAAAACAAGATACAAAGTGTAAACATATATAAAATTTTACTCAGGTGTGTACGTGTCTAGATACTGTATGTATACACTAAACTTGTTCAATCCAGTTTGTAATGTAAACAAACATGGAAATATCTTGTTACTGCCTAGTTCGCTTGTTTTATAGGGCCGGTGTCCGCTTTTTACTCGATATTATTATTCAGTTTGTAAAGTTTTGTCTTAAAACATTTTATAGAAAGTTTATAAAAATGTTATGAACTGAAGTTACTTTAAAATTCATAGAGTATTTCCAATCTGAAGCAATTTGTGGGATGCAACAGAAACTGATTATAAAAACAATGATAAAAAGAAAGATGCTGTTGAAATGTTTTCTTAAAAGTTTTCTAGTTCTGAAATTGAAAAAAATCACAGTTTGAAGTGTCAATTTTGTCGTGAACACAAAGTTGACAGACTCTGAAAAAAGTGGTACTTCACCACAGAAGTGCAAATGGTTTAGATACGAGCCACTATTATTCCTTCTACCAATAATGTATCAAGCGGCCGGGGTTCAATCCTCGGTCCCGGCACAGATTTATCTGATTACCAAACCCTTCCTTCACCTCTGACAAGACATCTTGTGAATGTGGGGAATGCCAGGCCTCCACCGTGGTTCGGATTCCACGTTAAACTGTAGGTCCTCCATTTCATCTCACAATCACCCTACCATTACACATTAGCGTAAGTGCGTATAACCCGAACGGGTAGTAAGACGCGGTGCTAATAATAGATCTTCCACAAACAACCAAATAATTATGTCCTACATTAAATGTGCCAGCCCAGGCTAACTGCTATTTACACAATCTTAAAGATACTGTAAGCGGATATTGTAAAACACTTGAGAGGAAGACATTTTGAATTAGTTATTTATTTGAAGAAAAATCTATAAATCACAGTAAGAAAGTTTGTTTGCCAGATTTAAGGAAACTATACTAATTTCCACCGATGGCATTATAAGCGCAAAGCAACCTCTTCCAAGATTTCTTGTTAACCACATTTTGAATTGATCCAACATTACTTGACCACCTATCGGATTTTGGTCAAAATAAAGAGATTGGGAAGCGGTAATAATCTGTAATCCGCACACCTGTTTATAGTTTTGAAATAGTTTGTTAACAATCTTGTATGTATACATAAGTAAATCGACAATGTAAACATATTATAATTTTCTAAAACACTTTTGGATAAAAAGTAAAACAAATTAGTATTATTCGTATATTTGAAGCAAATATATTAGGACCTACATGATAATCAACCTTACATTCATTCTTCATTTAAAATGATTGAAAAGGAAAGAGTCATATCAATTCTGCCAGTGCTGCTAATTTTTGACATATTTTATTGACGTTATTAAAGTAACACATGCACACAATAATGACACTTTTTATCCAGCAACATAAGCCTGAATATCCTCATAGCTTAAAAATTGTATCAACGTGTTCTCCTCAACGTAAGAGAAGTAGACTATAGTTCACCTCTCTGGTTTCCAGATTATAGTGTAAAGATTTGTAAAGCCTTTCAAAATAAATGGTGCCACTCTTCTGACTCTTTTCGATTTATAATTATATCACATGATTTATAAATATTTAAATATCACTTAAAATTACCACGCTGGTAGTGACAGATCTTATGATAGGTAAACTACTTGACATAATATTGATTTCACACAATGGGCATGGTATGATCCCAGTTTGTTAATAAAACAATATTTTTAAATAATTCAATATGTGCTTTTCAAATATACGTGAAAAATATTGGAACAGCTTAATATAGTCCAAGCCTCCCAATATATAAACAGGGGGATTGGGGTCCTCCCCCCTCCCAACCCTTTGTTCTGGAGTTCCTGGGTAAGTGCCAGAAACATTAAACTCTGATAATATTTACCAAATGTTTATTCAACTAGTTGACATTTAACAACTTTTTTTCTTTCAGTCCAAATAAAACCGGATATATCCCAGAAAGTGCATAATATCATTTCTACTGCAGAAATTCCCAGAACCCTCAGTCGGAATATGAATCCTGACCTCATCAGTTAAACCAAAACCCGCCTCGGTGGCGTAGTTGGCTAACGCGCTTGTCGTGTTGAGCTCGACTGCTGAGGACGGGGAGATCGAGGTTCGAATCTCGGTCGGGTGAACTGAGGGTGGTTTTTTCCTAAATGGTTTTCCACTCTCCCTCCACGCAAATGCGGGTTCACTTCCTCTAATTCAACCTTACCCATTCCTAATCCATTAGAGTAATTAGTACTTAATAAGCGTATAATCCGAACAGGTAGTAAGACGTGGTGATAAATATTAATTTTATTATAGTTAAACCAAATGAGCGCGACGTTAATCCCACATGATTGATTTCATTCTTATAAACTACTTATATATTATTTATATGAATGCAACCAAGATGTATCAAAAGAGAATCAATGGGCCCAATGAATATTTTGGAAGCTATGATAGCAGCGCCCCTCGCCTAAACACAAGATTCCTACAGAAAAATAAGTTAACGAGCAAATGTCTGATTTAGTTAACCAAAAGGAACCTAATTAGTAACCAAACAGTTTTTGTCATTTTAAACGCTTACACTTTTTATACTGTATATGAATTTTGCGCCTACCTATAATAATAATCAATTTAAAAAGTAAACATAACGCTATAACTTCAACCGAAGATGCGACCCCACTCGATAGGTGCCATGACCCCAAATGGGGCCACGACTCCCAGGTTGTAAACCAATGGTCTAGAGCATTAGTTCACTTAGCCATCAACACGAGAGATTATTGTATTTAAATCTCTATCAGTGAAAAGGTGACGTGTTGGTCTTCCCGGGTGGCGAGTGGGGTTTGTACCCTCCCGACACAGGTAGCAAAAGAGGGGAGGGTTCTTCATGGAGGGGGTAAGAACTGTCAGACGAGGCCACATATTTCATGCTTGAGTGTGTCAAGCTAAGATGCAACCTGCTTCACAAAATAGCTTCGAATTCACCAAGTAGGCAACGCCGTTAAACTATTATAACAATATATGATAGATATACAATTTTAGTTTTATACTATTTTTATTCCTAAGGACTAATATTTGTGATTTGGATTGACAAAATTATTCAAATATATGTATTATTTAGCACTCTGTCTTATTACCAGTTCAGGTTTTAAGCTTATGTAATAATTACACTAATTGTTTAATAAGGGCTAGGGGGGTTGTATTTATAGGAAGTGTGCCCGTGTGAAGGGAGAATAGAAAACCACCCTCAGTACACCTTACTTAGATTCAAACCCTGATCTTCCAGTCTAGTCTACTGCAAGAGTAGCGCATTAGACCACACGGCCACTGAAGTGGGTCCAAATATAAATTCACTACGCCAAAGAAGCTTCATATGAAGTAGATCCTATTGGAGCATTTTACTGCAGTCATTTGTTATTACTAATTAATTTAATAATAATATTTAGCACAGTGTCTTACTACCCGTTCGGGTTATACGCTTTAAGTACTAATTACTCTAATGGATTAGGAATTGGGAAGGTTGAATTAGAGGAAGTGAACCCGCATTTGCGTAGAGGGAGAGTGGAGAACCATTTAAGAAAAACCACCCCCAGTTCACTCGACCAAGATTCGAACCTCGATCTCCCTGTCCTCAGCAGTCGAGCTCAACATGACAAGCGCGTTAGCCAACTACACCACCGAGGCAGGTTCCTAATTAATATACTTTAGCCATTTATGAGGTAGTCTTGAGTAGGACAGTAGAAACATAGAGGAGTCAGAGTCGAAGGCTTGGTGTACTCCACAGCTCTGTTTAGATATTCAGCCAACCCCTTTGGGGGAAAAAAGTGTCTTTTGACATGTTAAAATAATAAATTTTTTTTTACTGAATGTTGTAGAATTTTACAATTAAATTGATAATATAGCCTCTCACCAATTAATACATAATTTAGATCGGTATCTTCCAAAATCTGAAAAATTAAATATACACACTACTATAAAGATACAAAAAATATTTATTTAAAATATTTAACACATTTGTTTCAAATAAATTAATACTTTGGCATAGTTTCACATCACATTTTTAATGTACTAGTTAACACAGGTTTTAGATTTCATATTCCTGGGAGGAGTAATAAATTATATTACTATAAGCAAATCTACAATAAAATATACCGTACACAATTTAATTTTATAAGTTACCTTATTGTTTCAGGAATGCAAGTGCAGCAGTTTCTTCAAATAAGTGAGAAAAGTGATGTCTTATAATTATAAATATAAATTCAAAATTTGGGAGCAGAAAAAAAAAACCCCACCCAACCTTGAATCTGAAATAGCTTTTAAGGTTCAAGGCATTCAAAGGCCCCAGTCCTAGTTGTATGCAGTTCTGGGTCTCCTGACCGACTCGATACGAGGAGCTAAACATTCATTCAACACTGCATTTCCATGGGCAACAGAGAGAGAGAAATAAGATTCACACCTGTATGTATGTACAGTGAAACCTGTTTAACTGGGGCCTGGATATGTGAGAAACCTCTGTTATTGATAATTACAACGAGGTCCCGCCACTTTTTCATTAAAATACCTCTGTTACTGGGAATTTTCAGACCTTGTTAACTTAGATTAGATTTCATAGATTTTTTCGATGTTTACCTCTATAATTGGGACTTGGTAGCTCAATAACCCGTATAAGTGAGACAATTTATCAGGTTTAGACAAGTTATGACACGCTTGTTTACAAACAGTCTAATTTCTTCCATACTGGCTTTGTTTATCAGTACTATTTAAGAATTTTTACGAGAAACAAGTGAATAACAGTGCGAAAAATGTTGAAACGAAAGTGTAATTCTCTAACATCCGCTGATAAATTAAAGTTGTTATTGGAATATGATAGTGGAAATTCACATGACGAACTGTGCATCGAGTTTAATCTACCAAAGTCAACTCTTTATAGAATTATTCAAAATAAGGAGAAAATACTTTCTCAGTGTATTGACGGAAAAGGAAAACTAAAACGACTACGACCAGCAGAGTATCCTGAACTTGAAAAATGTCTCTCGACATGGATGAAACAGGTACGGAATAAAAACATTCCATTAAGCGGCCCAATGATTAAGGAGAAAGCTCGAGAATTTGCGAGTAAGCTGAGTATTGATAATTTTTCTGGCAGTAATGGGTGGTTGGAGGGCTTTAAGAGAAGGAACGATATCGTTTTCAAAAATGTTTGTGGAGAGAGCAATGCTGTGGACAACAATGAATGTAATCAGTGGATTAAAAATCTTCCAGCTTTATTACATGATTTTTCACCCGATAACGTCTTCAATGCTGATGAAGCGGGCTTATTCTACAAGTGTCTCCACTTCTCTTAATTGGGAAATCAAAAAATCTAAGATGCTTCAAAGGTATCAAAACTTTGCCTGTTAGTTATCAAAACAATAAAAAAGGCCTGGATGACATCTGATTTATTCGCGGATTGGTTGAAAAAAGTGAACGCCAATATGAAGGCCCAAAAAAGAAAAATGGTTTTGTTTGTTGATAACTGCACAGCTTATAATAATATACCCAAATTAGACTACGTTAAATTATTGTATTTACCTGCCAATATTACAAGTAAATCACAGCCAATGCATCAAGGTGTTATCAACAACTTTAAAGTTTACCACAGAAAAGAAGTCGTACAATACGTTCCTAAATATATAGAAGAGAATAAATTCCCTGAAATTAACATCCTCCAGGCAATGAGATTTGCGAGAAAAACTTGGTTTTGTGTGAGCAATACCACCATTAATAACTGCTTCAAAAAAGCTGGGTTCAAAGTGACGGATGAACCGGAACCTGAAAGCTTACAAGAGGAGGAAGAGAACTGGGAAACACTTGCAGAATAGAACCAGATTAATGCCGCTTGTAGTTGCAATGAATATGACCAGCAGCCCCCTTTTGAGGATTTTGTGCGTATGGACGATGATGTCCGAAGAGCTCACTGACGACATTCATTTCTGAGTTCTTAGAGATAGAACAAGAAGAAGAAGAAGAGGAGGGTGGTGAAACTTGGGAAGAGCCTTTAGAGAGAGTATCAAAGCGTGACGCAGAAAAAGCTTTAGAAACCTTACATGAATATTTTGAGATGACAAATATTAATAATCCTGACATATTTGATCAAATTTATACTATGGAGAAACACCTCAAAGCAACTAACAATCTAATACAAACTAATATCACTGATTTTTTTAAAAATAAAAATTGTGCGACATGAAATATACATTTCTTTTACATTTGTATGTACTTAAGTATAAACATTTCCACCTCTTTATATGATAAATATACATTTTGACCTCTCATAGTGGGACCCTCTATAAGTAAAACAATTGTCATGTTAACCTGATTATTTAAGAAACTGGATAAATGAAAAACCTCTATAAGTGATACAAAATGATAGGTCCCTTGAGATCCCAGTTAAACAGGTTTCACTGTATTATTATTATTTAAATAGCATGTCGACACAATAAGGTCATTAGCACAACAGTACGTAGAGTTGGTTGGTTACTTGATGTTTTCAACCGCACAAATCTCCGGTCTATTTTCATACATTTTATCCTCAAGCTGCAAAAGTTTGCACTCATAGAACCCTCCTATCTTTAGAAACATAGATAATGTGTAAGGGTCTGGTAATTGTGATATTATTTATTCTTCAGAAAATGCTCACCTATTGCACATACTGAAATACAATTATCACACATGCACAGACATTCTAGCAGAATAAAAAATTATCTAGTACCTATATTTTATAGTAAAGTTCCATTATTTCTAATTTAATTTACATTATATTTTTCTTAAAAAAATAGCTTAAAACTTGAATTAAAAAATGGTTTAATCCATGATAAAAAAAATGACTCATATGCATCTTTGTTATTTCTATGTCTCTTTGGAATATCTTTTAATATCAGAATAATATTTATACTCGACACAATATGAATGACTAGGTTGCATTGGGGTAACTGTACACATGAGGCCAATTACTTAAAAAATGTAGGGCTATTTTTTGTAATTTTGTTTGTCTTTTTCGATATTAAGAATGTTACACACTCGTGACTCACTATATGAGTGTTTATGAATAATGGTCCTTTAAGTTATATACAATTTTCTGCAAATTGCTAAAAATTCATCATTTGAACAAAATGTGTAAATATATATTATTATTAGCACAGCGTCTTACTACCCGTTCGGGTTATACGCACTTACGCTAATGTGTAATGGTAGGGTGATTGTGAGATTAATTAACGTGGAATCCGAACCACGGCGGAGGCCTGGCATTCCCCACATTCACAAGATGTCTTGTCAGAGGTGAAGGAAGGGTTTGGTAAGCAGATAAATCTTTGCCGGGAGCGAGGATTGAACCCTGGCCGCCAGCACATAAGTCCGACACCTTACCCCTAGACCGCCAGGTCACCTGTATTGGCCTACACACTCATATAAAATACCTTAAGAGTTGTATTGAAGATAATCTTTTACATGACATTTTGATATTAATAGTCGGCCTTAATTACCGTTAAAACCATAACAAAATTAAAGTAGTACAAGAAAAGTTATTTTTTTAATTAACTGTGAATAACTAAAAATATAGTTTTCGAAATAAAATTGAATTTTAACATTTTAAAACATTTTAAAGATTTTTATTCACTAACCAAAGAGTATATATTTAGAACACTTAAATTTGGTTTGTTAATAATTTAACTGCCTATACTGCATGCATAAAAAAAAAGCCATTAGAAAACTTAAAATGGCTTCCAAAGGAGGTCAATATTCAAATGAATGTCTTGGACTCTGGCCCTAAAGTCCCCCCTTCCTCTTTTTCTTGAAATGTAATCCTGGTTGTGGCTTTGTTTGTACACTTAACCCAATTAGAAAGTTAGACAGTGCAGTGCTATTTTATTTTTAGCCACTAGAAACACAACTGGCACAACATTGTATTTGTTGGGAACCTCTTAAATCGCATCAGGTATATATTTACACTGGTGACCTGGCGGTCTAGGGGTAAAGGTGTCAGACTTCTGTGCTGGTAGACCGGGGTTCAATCCTCGGTCCCGGCAAAGATTTATCTGATTACCAAACCCTTACTTCACCTCTGACAAGACATCTTGTGAATGTGGGGAATGCCAGGCCTCCACCGTGGTTCGGATCCCACTTTAAACTGTAGGTCCTTCATTTCATCTCACAATCACCCTACCATTACACATTAGCGTAAGTGCGTATAACCTGAACGGGTAGTAAGACGCGGTGCTAATAATAATAATAATGTAGGCCAACCTTCACCCAATACACCCTAAGCCCAAACTAAAATAAGGGCAGTACTCTTCAGTTGACATTGCCCACAACACAACCCTAGATAAGAAAAGAAATACCCGTTAGTAAACGTATCTGAAAACAAACTTCAATACAAAGGTTAAAGCTATGTATTTTGTACCAACACGATCACTCAAAACAATTCACTGTAATATTTTGGGAATTCGTGACAGCCTTTCCCGTGTACTGAAATGAGAGTTTACAGTCTTTCGTAACTATATCAACAAACTTGAAAAGAGATAATGTTTTTTTAGAATTCAAAATACATTCGTTCTTGTATCTTTCATAAAGTTCTTTCTTAGTTAGTTCTAGAACCAAGTGCGACGAACAAGCGTTACTGGTGGCTATTCGGGTCGGAAATTGTTTGGCTAAATCTCTGAGAAACTCGACGTCTTCTATTTTGGTTTTATTGCCCGGGGCATGACGCCCTCTTAGATCAGGCCTAATCAGACCTTCATTCGCTGCGTTTCGTATTAAGCGATCGATTCTTCCGGAAGACACTCTTAGAGTATTCTGGAATGTTTTTTTACACACCCTAACATCGTTACCATCATCATCAATGAGGAAGAACAGACGGCTCTTTTCTCTTCTTGAGTTGTGTTTGGTGTAGCATCTCTTCTTGTCTATCTGCTTCATGGAGGCGACGAGGAATTCACACTGCTCTTCCCAGGATGAGAGTTGATAGAAGGTTGAAAATATGTGCATCCTTTGTTCGGTTGAAATATTCTGATAGCACTTCAACGGACAAGTACAATTTGTTAAAATACATTCTTTTTTGGGAACAACTTTATTTGACGCATTTATATATTCACTACCGCTTAGTCTTGCTCGTTTCTTTAGATTTCTTTCCCAAAGTTCTTCATTTCTTTCTCGATTTTTTTTCCATTTTTGTTTAATCTTTGACTCTTCAGACTTGATGATTAACTCTTGAAAAGTCTTTGGTGCGGCTTCGCCCACTCGCGGACCATAGCCGTTGTCGTCTTCCTCGTTGTTGCCGTCTCGCCGTCTCAAGGAACTGTCCGGATCTCCAGTATACTTGGACGACAGGTCCATGGTGCGGGCTACACATCACATACTGGGATTTTTACCTGCAAACAAAAACAAAAACTCTTGCTAGCTTGTACTTATTTAATTATATTTCAACGATATCAAAGTCGTGTGTTGGCTTTTTAAGAAAACAAAATTATTATTATTATTATCATTATTATTAGCACCGCGTCTTACTACCCGTTTGGGTTGTACGCACTTACGCTAATGTGTAATGGTAGGGTGATTGTGAGATGAAATATGAAATGGAGGACCTACAGTTTAACGTGGAATCCGAACCACGGTGGAGGCCTGGCATTCCCCACATTAACAAGATGTCTTGTCAAGAGGTGAAGGAAGGGTTTGGTAATCAGATAAATTTGTATTTGAGGAGTAACTAATTTACTTCAGAGTTTAAAAAACAAACTTCTTTTTATATAAAAACCCTCCCTGAATGAGCTATTTGTCTTTTATCCGTGGATTATATTGAGCTAGATATAGTTTTAGTAAATTTACTTGGCCATATGAAATGAGCAAGTTGTAGGCATAAATGAAAGGAAGATAATGTTAGCGCGCACTGGAAACAATGAGAGAACCTGTCAAAATTAGTGATTCAAGGGTGAAGAAAATAATAGAAAAAAAATGTGAGAAAGCTTTTAGAGCAGGACTAGATTTGGTACTCCAAAGCCCTAGGCACTTTAATTAAAAAATATGATAAAAAAAAGGAGGTGAATGTTTATTCTTTGAACCCTTTTCATGTAATTTAAATTGACTCAAGTTTCAACCATAATAAATTATGAAGCACTTCAAATGACAAAATGATTATTACTTTTGTACTTCTAATTTTCAGGGTGGCCTCTAGCTCAGGGCCTTCCAACTGGCGGCCCATGGGCCACATAGAGTCCATGAGGCTACTTTTTACGGCCCGCAAAAGCTTTTTTTTTTTTAATATCCTTTTAAATCTCAAAAGTTACAAAAAAATATTTCATAGCTCATTCAAAAAAGATTTTTAATTTTCATACAGCAAAAATGAGCAAATGAAGTTGATAAAGAATTAATAGTCAGGTGTTCTACAAGCAGACTTCAAAAAAAAAAAAA
>CABFVX010001445.1:18286-47705 GCA_902151425.1 Timema shepardi | reverse complement strand
CTATTTGACATCTGCTCTCTTTCAAGGAACAACAAAAGGGAGGGACATTTATGATGCGACAGAGTTGGAGGCTTTAGTAAAAGGTCCAACCATTGTGACAGGGGAGAAGACCGGTCTGATGAGATTCCTAAAATTATTATTATTAATAGCACCGCGTCTTACTACCCGTTTGGGTTATACGCACTTACGCTAATGTGTAATGGTAGGGTGATTGTGAGATGAAATGAAGGACCTACAGTTTAACGTGGAATCCGAACCACGGTGGAGGCCTGGCATTCCTCACATTCACAAGATGTCTTGTCAGAGGTGAAGGAAGGGTTTGGTAATCAGATAAATCTGTGCCGGGACCGAGGATTGAACCCCGGCCGCCAGCATAGAAGTCTGACACCTTACCCCTAGACCGCCAGGTCACCCAGATTGCTAAAAAAAAAAAATATGGTGTAACGTGTCCTATGATCCACTGTCTCATTCACCTGGGAGTGTTATATGGGAGAAAATGGAGAAAACTGAAGTTTTTAACTTGTGGTTAAAATTATGAATATGCTAAGAGGTGGAAATTGAGCCCTTTTGCAAAGACAAATAAAGCAGTTTTTGCTGTAAATTGAGGCAGAATATGGAGACTTGCTGCTGTGCAACCATGTAAGGTGGCTGAGTGCAGGAAAGTGCCTTGAACGGTTTTTTGCTATTCACAAGGAAATCCCTGAATTCCTTAATAAGTTTGTCTCGTCTGATGTCACAGAACTAGAAGAAGAAATTCAAAGCCCAGAATTTTTAAAGCAGTTAGCTTTCCTAACAGACATGACAAATCACCTTAACACCTTAAACCTGAGTCTTCAATGAAGAAACCAGGTCGTATCAGATATGGTTGGAATTGTAAATGGATTTCGAAATAAGTTTAAAAAAAAATTCAAACGTTCTTTGTAAAACAATAAATTGATACATTTCCCTTGCTGTCTACAATTAGTGGCAGAGAAAGACCAGGAAACTATAGTTTTTTTCAGATCTCAGTTCACATATTCAAGAGATCATTGAAGAATTCAACACACGATTCAAGGAAACTGAAACACTGAAAAGCAGTGTACAGCTTTACATGAATCCTCTTGGTGCTACAGTCGAGGAACAAGAACCACACCTACAACTTGAACTGTGCGATCTACAAGCCGATACGTTCCTACAGACCACACAAGAAAAGGGATCACATTTTTTTAAACTGCTATCCAGCGAAAAATACCCAAACTTAAGACAGTTTGGACTAAAAATGACTTCAATGTTTGGGAGCACGTACATATGTGAAAGTGTTTTTTCTTCTATGAAATTCATTAAAAATCGGTACAGAAGTCGACTTTCAGATTCTTCCTTGCTGCACCTTTTGAGATTAGCAACAACAGAGCTGGAGGTGGACATTCGTCCATCGGTAGATGCAGCTGATCGACCACAGAACTCCCACTAAGGTGTCTTTTTTAAGTTTTGTTTTGACTGCATTATTAATTTCAGTTTGTCTTTAGGTTTTCTTTTCTTTTGCCATTTGTCAAATATAAGTCAAATAATCTGCCATTGTTGAGTGCTCTTCTTCAAAATTAAATTGTTCTGGATATAATAGTTTTTGTTTAGTTTTAATTTCACTCTTTTATGCAATTAAAATGATTAAACCTTTTGTTTCAATTAAACTATGCATATTATTTCATACTGGTACCCCTGTTCTATTTGCAGAATTTTTCAAAAATTGGCCTATTATTAAAGTGCAGCTCGCAATCATACCTAAGGTTTCCAATGTGGCCCTCGAGCCCTTACAAGTTAGAAAGCCCTGCTTTAGATAATGAATGCTTATTGATTCGTAGCTCCTAGAGTTGATTGCAGATCTATTGTTTTTTTTTTGTTAGTCACTAAGCAATGAATAGAGTGAATGTGTATATCCTGGCTCTGAAAATCTACTGTGTGTTTGTGTACATATACAGTAGCCCCATGGCTTCTTTGGTGCTGACTGACAGCTTTGAAAAGTTACCAGACCAAATTATGTATCCCTGCGCCAAACCATATGATCTGCAAAAACATGTGTTTAGCATCTGTCACTTCTGACGGTTAAAATTTAGGTATATACCTAAATGTTGGCTGTCAGAAGTCAGCTGTGAGCTGTCAGTCAGCACCAAAGAAGCCACGGGGTTACTGTAGTGGTAGTAAATAGAGAATATGTGTGTTCCATTTTTAAAAAAATGGCATTTTAAAGAAAGGTTGTTTAATATATTCAAGGAAGTGTATGAGGGATGCTTGTGAGGACGTGTATTGTGTACAAATGGACAATGTGCAGGTAAGAGTGCTGCTATATGCAGAAGATGTTGTATTATTGGTTGAGAATGAAAGGAACTTGCAGAATGCATTACATTGATTGAATGTGGTGACATGCAAAAAGGATATTTTTATAAATATCCCCAAAATTAAGGTGATAGCTTTTGATAGGGATGAATCAGGAGATGTTTGTCGGCTAGGTATTAATAGAAAGTTGTTATAACAATTGAATAATTTTTGTGTATTTAGGCAGAATGTTTTCCAAACATAGAAGGCTAGATGGTGAAATCAACGGATGTGTGAATGCATTACAGAGAGCAGTTGGATGTATGTGGCCTATTGCAAATAATTAAGTAGTGTTAAGAGGCAAAGATGGCAGTTTATAAAAATGTGTTAACACCAAAATTGTTATGGATGTGAAGTGTGGGTTTGTCAGGAGAAACACAAGAGCAAGGTGAATGTGGTTGGAATGAGATATTTAAGAACTGTATGTGGGAAAACTCGTATGAACAGGGTCGGTAATGATTGGGTGCTGAAGGAGTGTGGTTGGAAAGGAAACCCAATAGGTCAATGTGAAATAAGTGTCTTAGGTTGATATGAGCGTGGTGAGAGGATGACAAAGAAAATATATGAAGGTAGAGTGTGTGGATCAAAAGGAAGGGGTAGGCCATGTAAGACGTGGCTAAATGTGGTGGAATAGTGTGTAAAAAAGTAAAACATTTATATTTTTAAGAATTAGAGTGCATGTATGACTCGGTGTATGGATGTTGACGCCAGGGGAATATGTGAGGATAGTGGGGTGTAGAGAAAGTTAGCGAGGATGGATTAACTATGGAGTTGTGTTTTTGAGCTGTGAGCACTAAAATAATTCATTGTGGTGACAGTGTGTCGCCTAACCCAAAATGTACTATGGTTTTAAGCAAAAAAAACTAATATGGGTATGCCAAAAGAAAAATCTTCGATTAAAATGGCTCTAATGAGTAAAAAAATAATACATATTCCACTACCGGCTTGCTAAGCCTGTCGTAGCTTCATAATATGCCTTATAATCTAACTTAAGACTAGGAGAGGCACAACAACCAGTCCCCGGTCATTAATTCATCACTGTGAAAGGGTAAACATACATTTCACCAATGATAAATTTGTCAGCCATGCCGGTAATTGAACCAGGGACCCTTAGCTTTGTACACACACACATTACCGGTTGAGCTAAGGTGTTAGATATATATATATAGTACCATTTGTCGATATGATGTCAACTATGACTTTCATAAGCCTAGTTATACAAATGGAAAAACCACGTCCTCAGAAATCAGCAGCTAATTTTCTGGAATTTTAAATCACTTTACACATTTTTGTAGCTTGATGTTACAATGAAGGGAGATAATAGGAACTTACAATGAAATCCATACTTGTTGATATCTAAAAATGTGAAAAATGAAAACCATAAACTAACAGTGGTATTAAACCCACTCTGGTGGCCGCCTGGTTTAAGGCCCTAATCTCGTAATAGACTAGAATGCCGCTGACGGGGAGAATAATCACGTGTACGAAAGGTGGATTTTCCTAAGTGGTTTTTATTCTCTTCAAAAAAGCCGAATAGCTTATATTATTATTATTATTATTAGCACCGCGTCTTACTACCCGTTCGGGTTATACGCACTTACGCTAATGTGTAATGGTAGGGTCCACGGTGGAGGCCTGGCATTCCCCACATTCACAAGATGTCTTGTCAGAGTTGAAGGAAGGGTTTGGTAATCAGATAAATCTTTGCTGGGACCGGGGATTGAACCCCGGCCACCAGCATAGAAGTCTGACACCTTATCCCCTAGACCACCGGGTCACCAATAGCTTATAAATGGCATTTGGGAAAATCTTCTGAAGAATATTGATGGAATAAATAAATCAACTCCAAGAACCTGGAATTAAGATGCATTTAACTGTAAAATTTGTTGATGCCCTTATGAATTTTGGTTGATTGTGAGACAAAGAATACTATGAATATTTTGAAAAAAAAAAATGTCAAAAAAGTTTGATTACAGCTGATAATGTAAAGGTTGAAAGTAGAAAAGGAAGATACTTTTCTATGAAACACCAGGGGAATTAGTTACAGAATTAAGCCAAAATATGCATTTCAAATTAAGGTTTTATATCGTACTGTAGATGTACTGGTCACAGAGATTACAAAAATAATAATAATATTTAGCACCGCGTCTAACTACCCGTTCGGGTTATACGCTTTAAGTACTAATTACTTTAATGGATTAGGAATTGGGGAGGTTTAATTAGAGGAAGTGAACCCGCATTTGCGTGGAGGGAGAGTGGAAAACCATTTAGGAAAACCCACCCCCAGTTCAACCGACCGAGATTCGAACCGTGATCTCCCCGTCCTCAGCAGTCGAGCTCAACACGACAAGCGCGTTAGCCAACTACGCCACCGAGGCGGGTAAGGACAAAAAGGCACTCAATATGTTACATGCTACCCTCTGTTTTCTTTCAGAGAAATTCCTTATCAATATATTAATTCCAATTCAAGCAAGTTAGTTAGCAACATCTATTCCAAACTTATAAAAAGAGTTTGTTGATGTTTTCTTCGCTGTACAAGGACCAAATATCTCTAGCAGAAATGATCAAATCCCAAACAAAAGCTTAGCTTGTAACAAGTTTCCCAAATGTGCATTTTGCTTTGAGGGCTGGTATTTCAATAATCAGATCATAAACAGGAAAAATATAATTTTCTAAACTTAAACAAATCAAGAACTATGAGCCAAGACCATCTTTGGCTCTGATCTGCATTGAGAATGATTTTAATTTCTTAATATGGACTTTGAGGATGTTTATCGGCTGACCAAGGAGGTCGTCTTAAAGAAGACTTTGCTGCAATGAGAAGAGTAAAAAAAAACTTTCTTAGGAAGTGGTATAAGTAGTCTATATATTGTGAAATTATTTTTTAAAGTATAACTTTGAAATTTTGGTTGCATTATTTGTATGTCCCACAATATTTTTTTTTTCTTATTTTGCAAAGAAGAATTTCTAGTTTTCTTTTCATAGACCATGAGCGTACAGTGAATCTCGATCTGGTTGAGAAGGATCATTTTTGGGAAGGGGTGTGTTGACACATGGGAAAGAAGGGAGGGAAGAAAACCACGTGATAAAGTTATTAGGCATCACAAGAATTGATTACTGTGCATTTTGTATCCTTTCCTGTTATTTTAGTTTGTCCATGAACTGTCAAACCTGTATGAGGTTGTATGATAATGTTGTGTTCCCATTTGGAAATATTAAATTTATCATCATTATTTAAATTGTTATATGTTGGATGATAGTATATTAATACACGATTTTAAAAACATGAAGTTACTTCACAATTAATTTGTATGCTAGATATAAATATGTGGATTTGTTATTTTAAAAGTTTATTATTATTATTAGCACCGCGTCTTACTACCCGTTTGAGTTATACGCACTTACGCTAAAGTGTAATGGTAGGGTGATTGTGAGATGAAATGGAGGACCTACAGTTTAACGTGGAATCCGAACCACGGTGGAGGCCTGGCATTCCTCACATTCACAAGATGTCTTGTCAGAGGTGAAGGAAGGGTTTGGTAATCAGATAAATCTTTGCCGGGACCGAGGATTGAACCCCGGCCGCCAGCATAGAAGTCTGACACCTTACCCCTAGACCGCCAGGTCACCTATTTTAAAAGTGTTTTCTTTTTCTCAAACCTGGCAGTTATTTTTGCACCGGGTTGGATGTCAACAGCCCTGAGGCACTAAGTTGCAAGTCTTTTTACCAATATATTAAATCATCTGAATATGAAAAGGACACCTTTTTCCCCCCGTGTCTCACTACTTGATCAGATTATACGTGTGATGACCGGTCACCAGTTTACACAGGATGGGAGCTCACATATGAATAATATGAGATGTTTTCTAATCTATAAATAACTGGTTTAATAACATGGAATACAAAATATACAATTATATACAAAAGATGATACTTGATACATCGTATCTGTTCCTGGGTGAACTACCCTATCACTACTATATTCCTGAACCATGCAGAGGTCTTTAGTTCGACAACATCCTCTGATGAAGTACCGGACACAATTGTCCTACTAGCTAGTCAGTCAGTCTGTCTGTCCCTGGATAATCTCCAGGTCATGAACCGGCTGTTCATCCCTAACTGGAATTTACACGGTCAGTACAGAATACATTGTCTCAGACTAGGAATATAATCGTAAGCTAGGCGGCCATCCTAAGTTGCAACTATTCCTAATTTCAACTATGCACTTCTGTAGCTGCACATTCTTAATTATGAGTGTACACTCTGTTCAACATATTGTTGGATCCCAACATATGCATATAATATGATAATTACGCTAATGGGGTATGAGTGAGGAAGGAAACATTTTAGAGGTAATCTACCCATATTTGCATGAAAATAGAATGGGAAACCATTTAGGGTAAACCTTTCTAAGTAGACCTGACTGAGATTCAAACCCAATCTCCACGTCATCGGATTGATCAATCTAACACGAGAATGACGGGACAGTTGCCTGCGGCCGGAGTTGCGGTCTTTGCGCACCTGCAGTTCGAGTTTGGTATGCGCCACGAGATGATGGCAGCACATGTCGCAGCACTGGGGGAGTGACCAGTGTTCACGACTAAAGTTGAGGTTGTAGCGACATTGTGTATTTATTATTGAATTTTGAGTGTTAATCTATTTAAAAAATTTGAGCAACTAAGACTGGCGGTGTTGGTAGCCCACTCCCAGGATGTGGTGCTAGTAACCCACGGTGCTAGTAACCCACAGTGCTAGTAACCCACTCCCAGGATGTGGTGCTAGTAACCCACGGTGCTAGTAGCCCACAGTGCTAGTAACCCACTCCCAGGATGTGGTGCTAGTAACCCACTCCCAGGATACGGTGCTAGTAACCCACTCCCAGGATACGGTGCTAGTAACCCACTCCCAGGATGTGGTGCTAGTAACCCACTCACAGGATGTGGTGCTAGTAACCCACTCCCAGCATGTAGTGGGGTGTGAGTAATCCAACAACCATCATCCTTGTGTGTACGATTTAAAACATCCAAAGTACAAGGGCATGCGTGTATGTGTTCCCCTTCCTTTCCTTGTGCTGTACAACCACATTAGAATAATTCATCATCATCATCATCATCTTCTTCCTCCCTCGTAATGTCCTAAATGTTCTGTCACTCGGATCACCTGTACTCTTATCCATCTCGAAACCGACTGGCGACTGCGGTCACATCTTGGAAAACACCCCATGTGACTGTCACATGCGGCTAGTGTGTCCATGGTCTGTTGAGGCCGTAGCAGTGCGACTCCAGCCGCAGTCACAGCTAATTGTTGTTGTAATGACTGTGTCGATATAATAGGAGATTAATTTTTACGAGACCAAAAAAAAAGTATTGTTTATAATCTCCTCTTTCCGCAATGTGCACTGTGACAGCTTTCCATAAAAATAACTAGACCACAACTAAATCTATATAACCATTCCAACTATATTATGAAAATTGAAGGCTCAGTTAAAGTATGTAGGTTAGGTTGGGTTAGTTTGTAATCCATAACCAATAAACGATTATTTTAAACAAACTAATTACCAGTATTCAATAAAATTTAAGTTGTTAAGTGTATAAAATAATTGTTTATGTGTTATGACAAAAACTAGCTGACTTTGCTGAGAATATCACACATGCGCACACATACACATATTAATTAAGTGGAAATGTATGGTGGTTTGGAGGTTGAACCATTTCAGGAAATGCTGAGGAATACGGCCGAATAGTATAGAGTGAAAATAAGAGGCGAAACAAATTATTATTTTCTTATTTAATAATTTAACATATTTCCCTTTGTGTTTTAAATAATGTGACGAATGTTGTCGAAAAATGTTATTTCCTTATTCTCAAAACGAAATTGTTTGTTTAGGCCTACTAGACCCATTTTTAGTTTAGTTGTAGGGCTATACAAACTTTTGAAACTTCATAAATATAAGTATTCTTAAGTGTGTTCAATTTGAGGACAACACGGTGTTATTATTAGTGACGCTTGAACGGGAACTGACGGAAATGCTGAAAGACCTGAATGAAGCTTGCGAGAAAAGCGAGATGGGAAATAATAATAGGAAAACGAAAAGTATATATTCACTGACTTGAAGGGAAAGAGGATAAAGAAGGAAGGACTTATTATTATTATTATTACTATTATTAGCACCGCGTCTTACTACCCGTTCGGGTTATACGCACTTACGCTAATGTGTAATGGTAGGGTGATTGTGAGATGAAATGGAGGACCTACAGTTTAACGTGGAATCCGAACCACGGCGGAGGCCTGGCATTCTCCACATCCACAAGATGTCTTGTCAGAGGTGAAGGAAGGGTTTGGTAATCAGATAAATCTGTGCCGGGACCGAGGATTGAACCCCGGCCGCCAGCACAGAAGTCTGACACCTTACCCTTAGACCGCCCAATATAAATTCACACCCCAAACCAGGGCTATGTAGTTGAGTCAAAAACAATTTTGGATGGAGTCAGGAGCCAAAGGTAAAAAATTTACCTCAAAATAAACACTTAAAATATTATAACAATATAAACTACCGGTATAAAATATTAATTTTATAATTTTTTTATTATTTATGACCAATATTTGTAATTTGGATTGACAAATTTATTTAAATATAAATTCACATTGTTTAAAGAATCTTCCCGTGAATTCATCTGTATAGGAGCATTTAATTTATTATTACTAATGAATGTACTATAGCCGAGTCTCAAGTCGGACAGTAGAAAAATAGAAGAGTCGAAGGCCTGGCACGCCGACTCCACAGCCTTATTCCAAACAAAGCACTTTGCCACTCCCTTCCTCGATTCTTTATCCAAGAGGCCACACAGCAGTACCTTGTTATTAATTGCTACCCTAGCTATGGCAATACAAGTTTCGACAACCTAGCCACATCGTATATCCATCCATCTTACCAGCTACTTAAAAACTTAGACTCGTTCTATTTCCTTCCTTAGGTGACCTGGTGGTCTAGGGGTAAGGTGTCAGACTTCTGTGCTGGCGGCCGGGGATCAATCCTCGGTCCCGGCACAGATTTATCTTATTATCAAACCCTTCCTTCACCTCTGACAAGACATCTTGTTAATGTGAGGAATGCCAGGCCTCCGCCGTGGTTCGGATCCCACGTTTAAACTGTAGGTCCTCCATTTCATCTCACAATCACCCTACCATTACACATTAGCGTAAGTGCGTATAACCCGAACAGATAGTAAGACTCGGTGCTAATAATAATATATTGAGCGGGGACACTAAGGAAGGTGGAGCGGAGATTATAAGTGTTCGAGATGTGGGTTTGGAGGAGGGAAAGTCTACTGGTTGATGCTATGGAAGGAGTGGTGGATGGAAAGATAGAAGTTACCAGTTAATGGATAGCATCAAGGTGGGAGGCAGTTAAATAAGGATGAAAGTTTGCCGAGGACAGAACAAAAGCAAACCAGACCAACTATATCTATAAATTATGTGTAAGTGTAAAATTAATATGACAGCTAGATGTAGAGATCAAACATTTGACCTCGGACGGGAATATATAAAAGTCTAGGAAATTGACTTTAAAAATCTAGAGTGGTTTGACGTTCACTTGTTTTCAAAGAGCTGGCAACGCTGGAGATTTCATAGAAAGTTATATAGTGCCATTTATTTAAAGTCTTATATTAAGGGGGAAATTTAAGTGGTTTAAGACAAACTAATAATGCAATACAACTCATTAAAAAATTAATTGTACATGTGTTTATTTAGAAGTGTGTTTTTATTATTTCCTTTAAATATTTGCGGATATAAAATTAAATTTCGTTTCAGTAATATAATGTATTATTAATGCGAGGGGGAAAAAAAAGTTTCATTCAATGTCGCATAATTTTACATAACAAAGCTATTTTAACTGATTTTGCATAATATTTTGTGAGTTAATAACATACAAAATTCTGACTATTCATATTAATAGAATAGTAATATATTGTAATGTAACAAATAAAATAATTGTTATATTCTTATATGAAACTTGATAGACTGCAAAATGTATAATTTTAACAAAAAAAAAAAGTTGAGCAAACATGTTTATTATTATTATTATTATTATTAGCACCGCGTCTTACTACCCGTTCGGGTTATACGCACTTACGCTAATATGTAATGGTAGGGTGATTGTGAGATGAAATGAAGGACCTACAGTTTAACGTGGAATCCGAACCACGGTGGAGGCCTGGCATTCCTAGTAAACATGTTAAATGGATATTGTTTTTGCCTAGGCATTATGAATAAATGCTAGAAGTTATCAAATCACTAAGTTGAAACTTGAGATATTACCGTAATATTTCGTTCATGAAGATTAACTTTCTCAGAGATAAATATTATTTATACGTTTCCATCTAAACCAAATCGAATTAATACAATGTCTTAGACAATGATTACAGAAAAAAATATTTTGTATTATTATAGTAATATTTTTTGGATATACCATTCCATCCGTAAGGTTTTAATAGTGTTAATATAGCTTACGAGATGTTTTGTTTCAATAGAAAAGGGATAAGATGTTTCACAACTTATAATATCAACAAAACTTGTGTACTTTGTCAGGTTAGCCAACTGATTGTGATTATATTAGCATTTGTCAAACAGTTTGGCCACAAAAACAAAACTTAATTCTTGTTAAAACTTTAACAATAAAAGTTCATTAATATCCTAGCAGCACATTATCCCGTATTCCTCAAATCATTCGGATAATCTATTTTCTCTGGTTAGGGTAGCATACTTGAGATTGTAAAACTGTGTTTTGAATCCTATTATGTTGTGCACATAATAAGCACATCAGAATCGAGACCACAGTCAATGTTCTACGCCCTGATTACATCACTAGACACTACACAATGTATCTTCATAACACACTGATACTATTTGTGTTATTTGTGTTGCCATTCCTACATGTTTTACATCAAGTTCGTTGGTACTTATAACACCTCTATTTATCGATATCTTATACATTTTACAATTTACTGTCCACTTCTAGTTACTAAACGTTTAGCATTAGCATCCACATAATTTGTTCTATCAACACATGTAATAGGTACTTTGGTCTTCGTTCACAGCTACTCTATCTATAACAGGTTCATCTGGATTAGGATGGGGTCCATAATGAAATGTAATGTTTACATAATTCAAAGTGTCATTAGAAATATCCGCTGTATTTTGTAATTCACCCTGGTAATCTATATGAAATACCTGAGTTACGGTAGTTGAGTTTGATGCTTAGATTTCCTCAGAGGCTTTGTATTTCTATGGAGTGCATTACCGTTCTCGTCACTCATTATGTATGAGCAAGGAGCATTGTTTGGCAATCTTTGAAATCAACTGGCTTACGAGGAGCTCTTTTGTCATAATGTGTTTTTACTTTTAGTTGTTTGGCAACAAATTGTTTGTTCACATAGGGTACTGCCTTGGGAAGAAGATTTGCAGTGGAAACTGGTATCCGGTTTCTTATAATACTACTCATTAACAACTGAGGTAGCGAGAATTATAGTCTTGAGAGAGATTTTGCGATATTCTAGAAGAGCCAGCCAGCTAACCCATTTGACTGCGGGTAATGATATATTGATGTTAAGCGTGGAGGATTAGTGACTCCCTCTTCTTATACACACGGAATACTTCAGACACACTACAGTCAGTTACATGGTTTTCTATGTCATTAGAAATTCCAGGCCAAAAAAATAACTTTCTATCTCTTTCTTTGGTTTTTTCTACACCAAAATTACCCTCATGAAGTAATGTGAGCATTTCGATCCTTAGTCTAGTTGGCACAACAATTCTGTCATCCAAGAACAAGTCCATCTTCCACATTAAGATCACTCTAAAGGGTCACATGAAGGTGACCACTTCTTTGAGGCCAATTGCTCGCATAACAATATTAATCACAGGATTTGCTATCGTTTCTGTCCTAATTTTTTGTTTTGCGAACCTCACTCAAGGAATGTATCTACTTTCACTGTGTACTATCTCACCAAATTCAGGATCATCAGGAACTGCACCAAGGATGAGTGACTGTGAAAGAAGATCTGCAATGTACTTTATTTTTCCTGGTATATACTGATTATACTTCAGGAGCCAAAGCTTAAGTCTTTGAAGGCGAGCAGACAATATTTTACTAACATTCTTATTAATGATAGTCACAATAGGTTTATGATCTGTCGAGACTCTTACAGAGCAGCCCTATATATAAAAGTGTAATCTACTTGTAGCATATATTATTGCCAACATTTCTTTTTCTACCTGGGCCCTACTCTTAATGTTCATTCCATTCCTAAAACTTCTCAGGAGCGCAACTACCTCCAAATGGCAGCCGCAGGAACATATATCAGTTCAATGGAGTGAAAAATTGACAGAGATCACTAGATTCTTCTTCAAGTTTTGGCTGCCAGAATCCATCTTTAAGGTCAACAGTTAAACTCTTTTTTTTTCAGCTAATTTATCTTTTTAACTGTCCAATCATTGAAATTATTTGATAATACTCTTTTTTTTTTATTTATTTAGGTCTTGTGGCTCCAGATAAAATCGGAATGAACCATTTAGTTTTTGATAGCGACTAGATTAATTGCTTATGATCTGGGCTCCTTTAACGTCACAGCAATGCTATCCTTCCCTTTAAAAACTTGCCCATAGTTGGCGCAAACTGTGTATAGTAAGATCAAGACAGACATCTTGGTGGCTTAGCTTGGGGCCTAGCATTCTTGTGAAAACTTATATTTCACTTTTTGGGGAACTTACCAAGACCTATGGAAATTTCCTTATTTTCTTCTATAAATTTAGCTTTCCGAAACTCTGCTTAGTTAATATCAATTTCAGTTTCATAAGTTTCCAATTCAACCACTTTCACTCTTTTGATTAGATTTAGATTCACACCTGCATCTAGATATAAAATTGGAGTACCGTCGAAATCCACTAGTCTAAAATCTAAGTAGTTCAACACGTTATTTTACTCACTGCTGAGATACACAATAGCTAGAGCCTGGGTGGGCAACCTTGTTGACAATCACTTCATGTGGTGAATTGGCCATATTAGTGTGGTGAATTTGAATTAGTTTATTTTCACAGTAAAATAAACTTATTCGTGGTGGTTTGTGCTGTTTGAAACTTGATATTTCCTTAATAACATTGAAAACATTCCACTATTTTTATGAGTCATTGACGCAACATTGCTATCCAATTCTCTCCTACATTCCCTTTACCAACACTTCTTTTCACCTCTGCATTCAGATAAAAGGATTGTAAAATTTCGCATTAAATCGTCTTACATTTTTAACACAAACACTTTTTATCATTTGTAGATGAGTAGTAAAAGTGGAAATGTCTTGAATAAACTTGTCTAGCAGAGTGTGCGATTTTAAAGGTTCGTTTGAGCAAAAGACTTTCTCAATTTTTACATTGTGTGTCGAATTTAATTTCTCACTTGCCACACCTGTGGCTACATTGACATTGAAAAATATGTTGCCAACCTCTGACCTAGAGGATTTAGCTTAGAACTTCAATATGAATCTAGCATTTCACTTGTAGGCAAATAATAGAAACAGACTCTCAACACTACAGGGGTTTCGCTACGCTTTTTTTGTCAGCTTGAGACCTTTAACACTGGTCCTCACTAATGTAACTGCTGGGGGATGATAGGACTGAACGTAGCAATCCTAGTGTTGACCGTAATATGTCCTTGCGTTCTGTATCGGTTGGACTGAATATGTTTTGTAGTTCTACAGCTTCTTCTCCAACAAGATTTAGAAGTATTGCTGCGTTTACTTCACACGACTCTTCAGTTTTCCCCCGACGCTAACACATAAATTTCAAAGCTCAGCTTAAATATGTGCCAATTTTCACGGGTCTTGGTTAATTTTTCGAAAACAAATTTTTCGAAAATCAATTTATCGAAATCAATTCACCGAATACAATACCATCTAAAGTATTTTTTTCAAAAACAAATTTTTCGAAAAATATATTTGTCTAAATCACATTTTTTAAAAATCAATTGCCCAAAAATCAATTTGCTGAAGCGAATTTACTGAAAATCAATTGTTCGGCAGTAAAAAAAAAAAATTCGAACAATCAATTTTTAAAGATTAAATTTTACGAATTAAAAATTGATTTTTTAAAAAATCAATTTAGCGAACCGCTAGTTTTCCAGAAGCTATTTTATCGAGAACTATTTTTTTGAATGTATCATATACTGAAAAAGCTATCGAAAAATGCTATCGTAAAACAAGTTTTTCAAAAATAGATAATCAAAATTTTAATTTTTTTAAAAAACATTAAAACAACAACAATGGGTTCTATTAATTTTATATTTATTGATTATTTATTTTAATAATTATTAATACTGTAATGTGGGGCGCACGTGACCTGGGAGGGTCATAGCGTAGCTGGACAGTCACAACTTGTTATCCTTTATTATTTTTTAGCATTCGTTGTCAACCCAGTGTTTCTTCCAACTCATTTTACAAGGACCTAAACATCTCTTTGCTGCATTTATAATATTATTCCTGTCAATTTACCAATGTTTCTATGGATTAATGCTCCTCTCACTATCATGTGAGCACTTTAGGGCAGTAAGACTATTTAAAACTTGCAAATAGATTTTGGAGATCATTTGCCATCACGTGACACGTATTTTGACTTCTTGGATCACTGATGCAAAACACCACATCGTGGACAAGACTTCTGATATTATATTCAGTAAGGTGTAGTTTCATGGCGGACACTCTGTATAAGAAATGTTTTTGGAGTTCCATGAGATAAAAAAATACCAAGTCTGAGACGCTGTTAAGTATTATCTTGTATACCATTTGTAGATTAAATCCATCGGTCACTAACTGATGAAGCCCTTTTTTTGACATGGCCGGAGATTTTAGATCAGAACTAAGTAGAAATAACCGAGAACTGTCTACAAGCGTAGTGGGGTCTTCAACTAAATATACTTTATGTTCAACTTGAAGTTTCCCAATATTGCGATGCGTAACTAGGTTTTTAACTACATATACCTTTGGTCCTATTTGAAATTAATTTCTTATTACCAAACTCTTAACTATTCTGTTTGTATTATGACGATTTTTTAATTCATGGTGTTACTTGAATATATATTTTCTATGATGTTCTTTATTAATATTATTATGGTTTGTCTTTCCAAACTTTCGCTATTTCATTAGTAATGCTCTGCATATTCTTAAAAATTTAATACAATATATCATAGTTTTCCTACTTAAATCTAAGTGAGTCTACGTATTTTCTCTTCTAAATTTACCGGCACAATTTGGATAATTTTTGTACTGACTTTTGCAAGTACATTTTCATCACGAGTTACGGCCTAAGCCTATGATTTATCATCGGAGTTCTTTTTACCATTTCGCTAACCTATCTTTTAGGTTTATCCTACCTTTATTGTTGAAGAATGAACTTAAGCTAATAGTCCCACTATCCTTGATATCAGATTGACAATAAAAATGATCTCTTAAATTTGCCAGAAGGTTTAGTTTCTTTATAATATTGAGATGAGCCCATGCAGTTTTAGGCTATTTTGAAAACGAACATTCGTTTGCTCAATCAGCCTAGTCGATTCCAGGTTTATTGCAATACGCCCAAGATGGCGAAGGCTTATTAAAAAGTCTACGGGAAATAAGATTTTATATTTAAACATGTACTCAAATTAACTTACTAAGTATTTTGCAGAGTTTGATTGAAAATAATCTTAAGTTAAAGTTATTTGTAACGAAAAATAAAATAAAATGCGATAAACCTTTATGTTTAAAAAAAATTGTTATAAAAGAATAATAATTCCAATACAAAATTACATTTCTTTTACGAAAGAATATACGTGTGTAAAAGTGCATCGTGACTTTTACCAATTTGGTCAATTCACACTTTACACACAACTTTTAAAAATTCATTTTCATATGGTAAAGTGCTGTGATATTTCTATGTGCACAATTGGTTTTCCTTCTTACAAGCGCCCTTTTTCGTATAACTGACACATCTCTGGACCTCAAACTTTGGTCCCTTTAGATCCACAAAAATATACATATTATTCTAGGATGTCTTCAAGAAATTGTGTGCCAGAAATCTGGAAGTCACTTCCATTGAACACCTTAGGAACGTCCACAATGTTTTAGTTTTTCTAAAGATAATTTAGTTGATTTTTCCTGCTGTTCTTTTCTGTCCTTCGTGTGCTTTTTGATGTTCCTCTGTTATATTTTCTTGTCTTTTGCAACTATCACAAATAAAATGTCCACTAGTCTCCTCTGAGCTCTCTGCTATGTTCTGAGCAGAAGACACGAGAGTTCCCATCATACATGAAGAACACATTATTACAAGTGATTTAGTCTCCTCTGAGCTCTCTGCAATGTTCTGAGCAGAAGACATGAGAGTTCCCATCATACATGAAGAACACATTGTTACAAGTGATTTATTCAACCTTATATCTTTCTTGTAGCTTCTCCATCTAAGCGTTATTCTGCCAATGCACGAAACGGCAGTCTCTTTGCAAGTCTGTGCTTCAATTCTCCTCCATCTTGGCAAGTAACATGCTCTCAACATGTTGAAGGCATTGCTCCACGCTTACCTGTGATACAAGATGTCGGAGTCTCCCATGCACTATTTTACATTCAGGCCACATATATGAAACTTACTGGATGGTACCAGCTGTGAGCTCACGTCTGTTGACACTTGGCTAAATATGAGATGCACCAAAATATAAAAAATAATCGCTAGTGATTCCAAAGTAATCTAAGCCTCACGATTTTTATTCAAAGTGTGAAGAACACAATTTTTTTGCATGCTCTTGGTAACTCACTAACCATTTATAATCGAATAATAATTGAAAATCAATCAAACCAACTTGTCCAAGAACATTAAAATTCTTTGTATTGATTGGTCGTGTTTTGATGTTGCTGAGATTTCTTCAAATTGTACAGTTTACACAGCGATACTAAAATATCGATAGCCAGTCTTGGGATGTAATAATTATTAATCAGTGCAAACAACATTTGGTCTCTACCTTCGTCGCCTGTGATGATGTGATACCGAAACAGTTTATCAAAATATTCCTCAATAGTAAATATTATCACAACCGGACCAATAGTTTTTTTGACGTGGATACGTCTTTAAATTTGCTACCATACGGGGGCAATCCAAAAAACCTAATGATAACAAAATCGGGGGATACAGTTTGGCGTTGTAGTTTCGAATCTATCCTCTACATCCAAAATTAAGTTATACCACTGGATAGCTAAAGGATCAAAGAATGCATTACGATACGCTAGAACAGTGACGCATCGCACGCGGTGGAGGGGGAAGTGCCGCCATTTTTAGGTTATTTTGCTGTGTATCGAGATTTGCAATTAGTATAACTTTTGACTCGGAGAAGCTACGATGTTCGTTTGAGTTTTAATCGTCAGCTGTCGTCAAAATCTATCGATTGTTTATAAAACATTAGCTTAAAGTAGTAACAGTGAATATAATAAGGTGTTAGAATATTTTTTTTTTATCAAACATCTATCGATTGTATATAAAACATTAGCTTAAAGTTACATAAACGTATTCACGTACAACATACGGCCGTGTCCATGACACAACCACACCCCATTTTTTTAAATAAAACTTTCTTCACACAAACCTCCATGGTATCATATTTCCTTGTAAGTCCATAATGCTGGTTACCTTTCTTCTTGTCTGGATTCCTTGAATATAAAATTTCTCAAACAGTTTCTTTAATGATCGAAATGGTTCAAGGTTATTCAATCAAGTTGTCACTCTTATTATTATATTCTTTCATTTTCTTATTAAATTTTACCTCCAAAATAAGAATTTAGTTTTTAGATCCGCTCGCTTGCAGTTGACAGTTCATTGACAATGACATTGAGCAGTCATATTGCAATAAACCTGGGATCGATTAGGCTGATTGAGCAAACGAATGTTCATTTTATTGATAGCTTAAAACTGTACGGGCTCGTTGTAATAAGCCTAAAGCTTGATTTATACGCTCACAGAAAAATAAGTTGACCCATGATGCTTAGCAAAGCTTTAAAACAGATGATTGTTGACATATTTTAGTTTCTAGTGGCTAAACATATGTTTTAGATCATTGTACTGATTACAAGTTATAACGCTGTGTCTTGGCACAATCCAATACATCAATAAACACGCTTTACATTAACGAGCTATTTCTGGATGTGGAGCGCATGCGTTGAAAAATGCGCATACGCACTAATTTGAGATGATCGGTTCTGAGATTTGATTGGTTCTCCTGTACATAACATCTCGGGCAGAGCGGACAAAGTATAGAATAGTTGAAACTCAGCGGAACAGCTCGCGCCGAATAAGCAGAAATCTTGTGATTGGCTTAGAGCGCGTCACGTGACCACGTTTTTGTTCTGCCATAGTTTTTCGGCGAACGTGTGAATTGACAGTAGAAAATATCAAGCTGAAAAGGCGAATAAAATATTAATTTGTAATTATTATTATTATTAGTACCGCGTCTTACTACCTGTTCGGGTTATACGCACTTACTCTAATGTGTAATGCTAGGGTGATTGTGAGATGAAATGGAGGATCTACAGTTTAACGTGGAATCCGAACCACGGTGGAGGCCTGGCATTCCCCACATTCATTCACAAGATGTCTTGTCAGAGGGGAAGGAAGGGTTTGGTAATCAGAATTTGTAATTAGCCTGGCTAATTGTAAAATGGGGCTACCTTACAATAAGCTGGATTTTCCAATTCACTTACGACATTTGAAATCAAATTGTTCAAATATTTCTAACAAATTTCAAATTTTCAAAAATAGATTATTTGTTAACTACCGTAAAATTACTTGTAGTTTGTAAAAGTAACAAATTATTCTTATTTAGAATAAAAATTACTCCCAAATACCCATTTTGAACTCAACCTTAAAGATCAATTTGGAAAAATTTCCATTTTTCTATAATTTGCTGTAACTACCCTTAAAGTCTTTTATTTTAGAAAAATAGACATGTAGCGTTTACTAGCAAAAAGCTACAACAGTGAATGAACAAAAAGCAAGACTGGACACTATTGGAATTAAAACGAGTAAACTCACCGTTGCCCCATTCTGCAGATTCAACTCACTAACGTACTCCCCGCACAAAAAGAAGATGCTACAATGAATTTAACTGACCAACTAAGCGAGTGGAAATCATGCGAGACTGACCTGTGCATTATCGTGAGGCATGTTGGGGAAAATGTGGCGCGCATGCGCAAGAATGTGATGATGTGTTAAAACATCTGGCCTAGAACAATCTAACAGCTCCTCCGGTGTTCCACCGTCGTCTATTTATCCCCTCCCTCTCTTCATTGTTTTGTGTTTGCTGTTGTTTGGTTCTCTTCCCCCCCACGGAGCTAGAATAATTGTATATAATGGTGTAGTCCAGATGAGTACGCTACGCTTGTCAGGATCTTGTCCTCAGACGCACATAGGTGTCCAGGATGTTTCTAGAAGGTACAACATTCTTTTTCGGCTGATGTATATTGAAATTCTGTTTGTCAAATTAATATTTAAATTTAATAAAACTTTACAACTTGAAAGATATTTATATAAGGGTACTTTAATCTTTAGGTTAAGTCGTGGTAAATAATGTTTATCTTCATTTTAGTTTTCTTTGACACGAAGCCCTTTCAGGGTTCGCGTGATATCAATATTGTCAGTTTACAAGTTGTAGTTTTGAAAGTACGAGTAGTAACTTATAGCCTATCTGGCGTGTAAGTATACATTGTTATCAAAGAAATATTAGTAACTTATAGCCTATCTGGCATGAAAATATATATTGTTATCAAAGAAATATTAGTAATTTACTGCCTATCTGGCATGAAGGTTTTACATTGTTATCAAAGAAATATTAGTAATTTATTGCCTATCTGGCATGAAAATATACATTGTTATCAAATAAATATTAGTAATTTACTGCCTATCTGGCATGAAAGTTTTACATTGTTATCAAAGAAATATTAGTAGCTTATTGCCTATCTGGCATGAAAATATACATTGTTATCAAAAATATTAGTAACTTATTGCCTATCTGGCATGAAAATATACATTGTTATCAAAGAAATATTAGTAATTTACTGCCTATCTGGCATGAAAGTTTTACATTGTTATCAAAGAAATATTAGTAGCTTATTGCCTATCTGGCATGAAAATATACATTGTTATCAAAAATATTAGTAACTTATTGCCTATCTGGCATGAAAATATACATTGTTATCAAAGAAATATTAGTAATTTACTGCCTATCTGGCATGAAAGTTTTACATTGTTATCAAAGAAATATTAGTAGCTTATTGCCTATCTGGCATGAAAATATACATTGTTATCAAAAATATTAGTAACTTATTGCCTATCTGGCATGAAAATATACATTGTTATCAAAGAAATATTAGTAATTTACTGCCTATCTGGCATGAAAGTTTTACATTGTTATCAAAGAAATATTAGTAATTTATTGCCTATTTGGCATGAAAATATACATTATATAAGATTAGATTAGATTGTTACAGGGAGACAAAACAGGAGGGTCCATTCCCCCTGCCTGCCCACACCGAAGCCTCAGCTTATTGTGCGGTATCTCACCCTGTTATCCTAGTCAAGCCATCCTGTGTTCCTGAAAAGCCCAAGGAGTCCCTCAACTAGATGATCACTAGATACAATTCCATTTGGGCCCAGAGTCCCAAATTGGTTGTATCTTCGTAATTCCAATGCTTTACATTGGAATATGAGGTGTGATGCTGTTTCATCTTCCTCATTGCACTTTCTACATTTCATGGTCTCTCTCTCTACCCCCATGTTGTATAGGTGCTTCCTGAAATTCCCATGGCCAGTCATTAGACTCACCATTAGTCTCATCTGCTTCCTGTTAAGGTTCAGTATAGCAGTGCTTCTCTTTGGACATGGTCTCGGCATCATTAGCTTCCCATGCCTTTGCTTCTGGGTGTTTGCCCAGTATTCTGCATGCTGTCTTTTAATCCAGTCATGCAGTTCCTTCCTCACTGTCCGCTTAGTAATACCCAGAACAGGTTCTGGTCCTATGAAGGGATTCTGTGCCCCTGTTCTGGCTATTCTATCTGCGTTCTCATTACCGCTGATTCCAACATGGCCAGGAACCCATGTTAGGATCACCTTATTGTGCTTCCCTAGCTTCTCTAGGGCTTCATAGCATTCTTTGACGATCTTTGATCTCGTATTTGGTGCTCTTAATGCCTTCAGAGCTGCCTGGCTGTCTGAATACATGTAGATACTGCGATTAACGTACCCTCTACCTATATTCTCCTCCACACACGCCCTGACTGCATACACTTCCGCCTGGAATACTGTGGCCAAACCCCCTAGAGAATACCACCTCTCCAGTCTAGGCTGAACCCCATATACTCCCGCTCCAGTGCCTTCTTCCATCTTTGACCCGTCAGTGAACCATACTATATCCCCTGATCGGTGCTGAGGCTCCATCTTCCACTGCTCCTTACTTCCAATCTTTACATCGAAAGACTTCTTGAAGCAGAAAGATGGCTTCATGTAGTCTCCCGGCATCTCTACCACGGGTCCTACTTTAACCACATCCAAGATGTTTGTGTGTGATCCTGGATATCCTGTAGATATCCAGTTGCCATTACTTCTCAATCTATATGCTCCTGCTGCTGCCTCCATTTTCACCCACAGGTGTAGTGGAGGTATGCCGAGCATAGTTTCCATTCCTGCAGAGGGTACGCTGTTAATTCCGCCGGTCATAGCCAGACATGCAAGTCTTTGCACTTTTCCCAGTTCCTTAACAGCCCCCACCTGATCTGCCTTCCTCCACCATATTGCAGCCCCATAACCAATTATGGGTCTTACTACTATGGTGTATATCCAGTACACGCTCCTGGGATTCAGCCCCCAGTTCTTTCCACAGGCCCTCCTCGTGCTCATAAGAGCACTCTTGGCTCTGGAACATACCTTATTTATTTGAGGGGTCCATGTTAACTTAGAGTCCAAAATCACTCCAAGATATTTCACCGCCCCTTTAACTGGTATCTCTTCCTCAAACAACTTGAGTTTCCAGTACGTGACCTGGATTCTTTTCCTTGTAAATGGTACCACCACTGTCTTCTTGGGATTGACTCCAAGGTCCTGTTTCTGGCACCATTCCTGTACAATATACAGAGCATCTTGTGCAAGAGCTCTGACTATGTTGCCCCATTTGCCAAGTATTAGGATGACTAAGTCATCTGCATATCCTTGACAATAGAACCCCTTGTTATTCAACTCCTTAACAAGGTCATTCACTACTAGATTCCATAACATTGGGGACAATACCCCTCCTTGTGGACATCCTCTAGTGGTCTTAATCACTATTGTTTCATCTAACATAGTGGCCACGACTCTCCGAGTCTCCAGCATAGTCCTTACCCACTTACATAAAGTGTTCTCCATCCCATGCCTTTTTGCTGCTTCATCCATGGATTTAAAGGTCGTATTGCTAAAGGCCCCCTCTATATCCAGGAATATACCCAGTGCAATTTCCTGGTAATGCAGTGCTTTCTCCACTTTTCCAACTAGATGGTGGAGAGCTGTTTCACATGATTTCCCTGATTGATATGCATGCTGATTTCTATGTAGAGGAACCAATGTTAACCTCTCTTCCCTCATATGTCTATCAACCAGTTTTTCCAATGTTTTAAGGAGGAATGACGTCAGACTAATTGGTCTTAAATCCTTGGCCGAGGTATGATCAATTCTCCCTGGCTTTGGAATAAAGACCACCCTGACTGCCCTCCATGCATTGGGGATATATCCCGAGACTAGGCTGGCTCTAAAGATCCTGCTCAGGTGTTTAATTACCTCATCTCCTGCTTCCTGCAGGAGGGCTGGGAATATTCCATCTGGACCAGGTGACTTATATGGCTGAAAGGTTCCAACCGCCCACTTGATCTTTTGGAAATCTACACATTTTTTGGCCACCTCCCAATCCTCCCTGCATGATGTTAACCACCCCTTTGCTGGGACTATGGATTGGTCTGAATCATCCATCAATGTGCACTGTGGAAAATGAGTCATGAGGAGTACTCTCAGTGTATCATACGCTGATCTAGTGTATTCCCCTTCCTCATTCCTTATTGTACCTCCTGGATTTGTCGGAATTGTCGTGAGTATCTTTTGGAGTCTAGCCCTTTCGGTCACCTCCTCTATGTCCTCACAGAATTTCCTCCAGGATGTTGTTTTTGCACGCTTTATTGCTGTGTTATATATACCTAGGGCTTCTCGGTATTCTGCCCAACGTCCAGTCCTTTTTGCCTTGTCAAACAGACTTCTCACCCGTTTCCTCTGCAACTGTAAGGTACTGTTCCACCAGGTTACACTCCTGTTTGTGACCTTCCTAGTAATAGGACAGTTATTTTGATATGAGGTCATTATAGCTCTCCCCAACAGATCAGCTACATCCTCTATATCCCTTAAATTCCTGATTGTATTCTTTATTTCAGCCAGAGATACTTTGAGGTCTTGTCTATATGAATCCCAGTCTGTTTTCCTTGGATTCCTATAGGATTTGGTCAGTACAACACCCATCTCTACCTCAAAGCTAATGTACATGTGATCAGATACTGATGGTTCTCTTTTCACATGCCATTGTTTAACATGTTCCCCCATTCTCATGGTTCCAACTGTTATATCTATTACCTCCTCCCTCACTGCGTTCCTGAAGGTGGGCTCTCGACCCCTGTTTAGAATCTCCAATTCACATTCTATAAGGTACTCAAGTAAATACTCACCTCTGCTATTGGTGTCATTGCTCCCCCACACTACATTGTGGGCATTAGCATCACACCCGATAATCAGCTGCTCGCCTACTTTCCCACAGCTGTCAACCAGTCTTCTTACCTCCTGTGACGGTGGTGAACTGTCCTCATAAGGAAGGTATGCTGATGCCAGGACAAATTCCCTAGTGCTCCCTTCCTTATTTTGCTTCATCCTGATGGTAACTAAGTCTCTCGAACAAAAATCCACCATTGGAATGAATGAAATACCATTTTTAACAAAAATGCAGGTTCTGGGTCCTTTAACATTCCTAGCATATGTTAACCTACCTCCAGTTCCTCCTAGGCCTGATACACCTCCCCTAAACAGATAGGGTTCCTGTATCAGTGCCACATCCACCTGTTCTTTCTGCAACAGTCGACTCAGTGCAGCCGTTCCTCCCTTACTGTGCTGCAGATTAATCTGCAGCACCTTCAGGTTCCACGTTGCCGCCATCTGATTGGATGCCCTTGATCACCCTTACCTGAACTTGCCCAAAGCCCAAAAAAATCTTCAGGTCTAGTTCTTGTATAGTCTTCAGGGACTTTTCATCCACTTCAACCACAACGGTCTGACTATTGGTCTCCACTTTGCGGTTGATCACCCTCCAGTCCTCCGTTGCGATTTTTGGGTTCTGAAACCCAATTTTCTTAAACAGAGTCGCTGGTGGGATGTCTTTAAGTAACTTTGGCACCCATATGGATATCTTTGCAGTCCTGAAAAGCTCAGCTGCTGTTTTCACTTGCAGCTGGGCATCATCCCACGGTGATATCCCTGGTACCTTCCCTCTCAACCATGCTGTGGTGTCTTGCCCATCACACACAAATATGAGAGCTCCCTTGTTCAGATAGACATTCCTGAATCTAGGACTTTGACTTACGTCTTCCCCAATTTCCTCAAAGAGAGCCATCTGAATTTGTTCCGCCTGTTGTTGCGTTATGTTTACCAGGGGGTAACCCTGCCGTATCACTGCCAGCCGAAATACCGATGCTACAGTACTATAGGACTGGTACCCTATTTCCTGTCTCGGCCTTTTCGAAGCTGGCTTTCCTTCTGTGCTGGGAGTATCTAGGGACTTTCCTTCTCTTTCCCTCTTTTTCCCAGAAGATGTAGAAGGAGTCTGTTCATCTCCTTCCATTCGCCTTGCCTTCTTCTTGGAGGTCTTGGGTTTCAACCCCTTCTTCTCCCTCCACTCATTCCTGGGAAGCCACTCCTTCCCTTCCTTCATTCTCTTTTCTTTACAGGCTTTCTTCCGTTGAGCTCCTGACAAAGCCTTAAGCTTCACCAGGTGCATTCCTTCCGTTACCCCTTCCACCTCCTCCTCGCTAGGAGTCTTAACCTCCTTTGCTTCAGAGATGGTATGCTCCATTGGACTTCCACCCAATGGTTGTTTTGACTGAGCATCGGGTGTCTCTTGCTTTTTGGCAATTCCTCCCTTTACTCCAGAAAAATTAGGATTCATTTCGGTCATTTTATTCCCACGAGTCCCGGGGAAATAAAGGTCCACACCAGTGGAGCCCCGTTCGCTGGTGTAAGGCTGCTTACTCAGGGAGGTCGCCATGTATCCCTGAGGCTCCGTTAGATGCACATCTTCCATGTGCCATGCACCCCATAAGCACGGATCGCATAACACCTTAAAGTTGGATTGGAACACGTTTAGTCTCACTCCTCGGCCGAGGCCTGTCTGGCATAGGAGACCCTACCAGAAGCTACACTACCGCCAGCATAGCCCTCAGCTTCATTGGAGCCTCAATCCCCGCCGCCCGGTCTGATGGACCTACGTAAAGGCAGTGTTCCCTGGCGGGGAAAATATACATTGTTATCAAATAAATATTAGTAACTTATTGCCTATCTGGCATGAAAGTTTTACGTAGCTATAAGAAAAATGTTATTAACCTATAGCCTGCGCGGCGGGAAAAAACTTCTATTGTTATGAGAAAGAAATAGTAGAAACTTATAGCCCATACGGCATGAATGTTTTATATTATCATGAAGGAAATATTATTAACTTACTGATTGTGCTAATATTCTTTACTACTTGTTAGGGGTAATATTTTATAATATTCCATTATACTGAATGTTATCCAATTCATGGTTATTGACAACACCCGTAACTATGGTTTTTGTTGTAAGATTCATAAAATATATATATATATCAATGTTTATTACTGTTTAATATTTAACCTCTCTTGATTCAATACCAATAAATAAAATGTTATTTTATGACATGTTTCTTTATATTAAATTTTTATATGTTATATCCTTCACAGGCTACCATAATATATATAAATATCTGCGTTACTAAATAGTTGAATTGTGAGTTCAGGGAAACAGAAACTGAATAGACCTGAGTACGGCCTATTTACTTTTGGGATTATCCTATCGGCTCCTCTGCAATTATTATTTCCTTTTTTATTCTTAGTTTTGTTGTGCACCAGCCTTTATTCTTTGGGAAGACTAAGGGCGGTGTTACAGACATACATTATAACAAACAAGACCCTCTCAAAATGAACATCATTCTAACCATTATAGAAAATAATAATTAGGCTTACTTAGGGGGTACTAGTATGTATAGGCACTTGCAAAAAACAAGAAACATTATGAGTTGTAAATAAGTAAATAAAGATCAAAAATATATTGGTAATGTACTTGAGACAGTAAAAAAAATTATTTACCGTGTTATCTCTGGTATTTTCAAATTAGGTTCCCTACCTATCGGGTCGACCAGAATAAAATACAATCTGACTATACAGTATTATTTACACATGTGCGCATTGTTACACACATGGCGGTATGGTTATTGTACAAGTTAAGTGAAAAAAAATGTATATACATAAAATATAGATAAAACACACAAATTGATACTTACAAAGTTTCGTTATGGGAAATAACGAGATGAGATATCCCGAGTTTTCTGATACTCTTATAGGCTCGTAAATAGCTCTAATGATTAAGTTTTTTTTAATAGGGTTCTTAAAATTTACCCAAAAATATGGCTGTAGTTGAATGAGTCCTAGAAAAAGTTTGCAGGTTGGCAATCCCCAGAGAAAGGAATGGGCTCACCACCCAAATGTATAGTTGGGGCGTCCCACGTTGCAAAGAAGGGCCCAGCCCCACCGGACTATGCCGGATAGAATTTCTCCTCCGGTAATGCTGGTGAACACACAAATGGTGTTAGTTATATTTTATCATAGGTAAATTCACAACCTACTAGAAAGTTCTTCTTTCCATAAAAAATTACTCGTAGCTCCACCACGAAGCCTCCGCTTACCTCCGTCACCTTCGCCCCAATGCCGCTATTTTTCAGGAACCCTCCCTCCTAAGTCACTTTGCCACGAATCTTCCGAGAATTACGTCAAAGCTACCCGAAATTGGCGAAAATATATAATCTTGCAAAATAGCCTTTTTTTATAACCCAATTCAAAAATGCGTTATGTAATGAGCCATCAAAAATTAAGATGCACAAAACTCTAACTGTTGATATTTAAATAAAATATTTTTGTATTAATTATATTAACTGTTATCATTATCTTAAGCATATTTCCCAAAAGTTATTAATAAATAATCGATGATCGAGATTAATCGCTGTAAATAATCACAACACGACTATTGTTTTAAACAATCGGCATCGGTCAAGGTTTTACTGAATTAGTACACCTCTAAATTAATATTATTAGTTAGAGGTGTAGCAAGCGGGTTGTTCTGATATTAATATTTGTTAAAATACGAGGGAGAAAATATTAATTTTATCAGGGGCGTCTGCCCGGGACGCCAGCTCGAGGGGGGTGTCAAACAGAGAACCAGCCTAACTTAATGTAGCTTGTTGAATTGAACTACTTGAACTACTAATAATAACAATCGTTCACTTTTTGATACTAACTTGAAATCTGACATATTGGTGTAGTTATTTTGGTGAGTAAAATAAAATATAATGACAAAATAGTTATTTTACATTTACCATCTTGAAAGAAAAAAAAGGTGCCCTAAAACGTTTATTTGCAATTATAACGTAAGCCATTCATTATTTCAAAGTATTTATTGTAACAAAAAAAAAGGCGCGCTTTGTCCACAAAACATGTTCTTATGGGTTTTTTTTAAATAATCCTAACCATGTTCGTGCAATCATGAAGGGAAACGTTTGGCGTAGGATTACCATTTGTGGAGTTTCCCTTCAGATTGTTTTCCTATCACGCGTTAGGTTCGGAGATTATTTTCATACTTTCCTATAGTACAGTCGCCATAGAAAATATGGTAGCTGACAGCGAGCAGAAGATGTTAAATAGTTTAAAAGAAGAACACAACTCATTTTTCTTGTGTGTGAAATTTTTGACTGCTAAAGTGACAATAAATTATTATTATTAGCACCGAGTCTTACTACCCGTTAGGGTTATACGCACTTACGCTAATGTGTAATGGTAGGGTGATTGTGAGATGAAATGAAGGACCTACAGTTTAACGTGGGATCCGAACCACGGTGGAGGCCTGGCATTCCTCACATTCACAAGATGTCTTCTCAGAGGTGAAGGAAGGGTTTGGTAATCAGATAAATCTGTGCCGGGACCGAGGATAGAACCCTTGACCTCCAGCACAGAAGCCTGGCCCCTTTACTCCTAGACCACCAGGTCACCGCGACAATAAATTAATATCATATGATTTTACAGACCATAAAGTTTGTCGATATATAAGAATATTGATGGTAGCTTTCACCAACTGTCAGTTACAGCCACTTCTATCACAAATGGAATATATTATCCCCCCATTATATAGAAGGGCACCACAAAGTAATCCCACCTGGGCACAAAATTTACCTCGGTCCGCCCCTGAATTTGAACTAATACAGTAGCCCCGTGGCTTCTTTGGTGCTTACTGACAGCTTTTAAAAGTTACCAGACCAAATTATGTATCCCTACACCGAACCAAATGATCTGCAAAAAACATGTGTTTAGCAGCTGTCACTTATGTCAGTCAAAATGTAGGTATATACCTAAATGTTGACTGTCAGAAGTCAGCTGTGAGCTGTCAGTCAGCACCAAAGAAGCCACGGGGCTACTATACATTATTTTAAAGCGAGTGGGGCGTGATCACCATTTGAAATGTGAGTATAAAGATTGAGCTACCCCCACCCCCACCCTCTTCCCCTCCCTAACAAGTCCATACACCAGTACACCAGGTGTAAAAAGTGCAGCATATAAGGTTGTATTCACTCTAAGCCCCTCCCAGGGCTGTCTGGAAAGATTGGGGGGCGGG
>CABFVX010001445.1:0-15622 GCA_902151425.1 Timema shepardi | reverse complement strand
TATATATATATATATATATATATATATAGAGAGAGAGAGAGAGAGAGAGAGAGAGAGAGAGATGGGACACTTGAATCCTCAATTCCTTGAATGCCTCAAATCTTATGGTATGCGAGAGATTTGAGATTCGAGAATCTCACAAAAAGTTTCTCGAATCCAACATAACGTCTAATTGTATGTTTTTTAGATCAGTTAAGACGATCAGGTAAAACTGACCAAAGACCTACGTTTTTAGCTGCTGTCTTTTGGCCCAGTTTAATAGATACCATGGATCAATTATTACTTTTAGCGATTATTTCACTGTATCTTGTGAAATTCAAAAGAAAGAGAGTAGTTCGTCGCTCACGGTGTGTAGAGGGTGGTCACCAAACAGGGGCAGGTTCTCTCCAATTCCGCCTCAAACAGGACATCATTAATGAGCTTTTGGGCAAAGATATTCTGTTTGCCCTAAAGACCACGTGGCTTATGCGCAATATGCTTTGCATCAACATAGAAAGAATCTTCATATTGGAGTGTTTTTAATTTTTCTCCGGCTAATTGTAGAACCTCAGTGGTTTGGTCATCACTGCCTCGTTGTTTCCTGTTTCTTACTACGGAAGATCTGTGTGCGGGCGAAGATGATCTATCCCTTGGCACACTGGTAGGTTTTCTTCCTTCCCCTGGTGTTGAAGGAGTCGCAGGGAGCGATATGGTCTCTAATGAATGGTGTTCCCCTCCTTCACTCGATAGTTCCTCTTCTCTCTTTAAATAACAATATCAGAGATTATAATGGGGTGAAAATATTACTGATGAAATTTTAAAAGTATACAATTTTTTTATGATTAATGAAATATTCAGAATTCTCTTATGAAATTGGACCAATTTTATTTTTTCTAGTCTGTTTTAGTTTCCAACTGCTGACAAAGATTGGCTTGATATTGCTGATGGGTTTGGAAGAAAGTGGAAGTTCCCCCATTACCTCGGTGCTGTAGATGGGGAACACGTGAGAATCGTACCACCAGCACAAAGTGGCTCCTACTATTTCAACTATAAAAACACACACGGCATTGCACTCACGGCAAATGGCAGAGTTTCTGACGGAGGAGTCATTTCAAACACTAAGTTTTTTGAGATACTCACAAATGGTAGACTCAAAATTCCCAAATAGGAAATGTTTAGAATTGTGATTAACTTATCCCGTATGTGTCTGTAGGCGATGGGGTCTTTGGAATGTGCCCTGACTCCTAAGGACAGATTAAATAAAGACACAAGAATTGTTAACTATCGATTATCAAGAGCTAGACGTGTAGTTGAATGCACGTTTGGAATAATGGCTTCTCGATTCAGAGTTCTTCAAACGGCCATTAACTTAGATGAACATAATATCGACACTGTAGTTATTACTTGCTGTGTCCTTCACAATTTTTTTAAGAAGAATATGTCCTCAAAGCTATATATCTCCTGAGGTTCTGGACCATGAAGACATGGAAGATGGTTCTGTGGAGTTGGGAGTGAGATGTAACCCAGATATTATACACACCTTCAACTTGGCAGACACGGGCTTGGCCTGAAAGATGAAAAAGCTGTATGAGATACATTCAAGCTCTAATAACGAAGGCTCTATACCGTGGCAGGACAAGGTAATCATACTATGAGCATAATTTGATTAAGTAAATTGATTTTGAAGTCGGTTTATATTTATTTTAAATATGTGTTAGCTCCACTAGGATCTACCAATAATTATGTAAATGAATCAATGTTATATGTCTATGGGTATTTTTTTTTAAATTATAAAACCCAAGTTTTTGAATCTTTGATGTGATAATAGCTTACCTCTTTTTATGAATATTCCAGTGCAATGCTGATCGACTCTCTTGGGGTTCTTGATCATTTAGTAACGAAAGAAGATCAAATTCCCAAAAAGAAGGTTTGTAAAGGTCACCTGCCCCAGCGCCAGAACGTGGTGACATTTGAACTTTTAATAACATTTTACGAAAAACTGAACGAAAAGAGTTTGTTTTTTATCAACGGTCTCCTTTGTAGCTCCATGTTACATTTCCCGACATGTATTGACCGAAACGGCCTATTATGCTTGATTTTATTTGTCTCGATCACTTAAATTCCTTTGACTTAATTTGCCATAGGCGAGGATAACTGCGATATAACTCAATGAATTCACTAAAAAAAACTCACGTGTACATCGCCTTGAGTATGACATTTTCAATGCCTAAAAATTATTTAGAAAAAAAACACAGAGTAAAATATTCTTTCTACACTAGTCTAGAGACAATACAAAACTGAAGGGAAAGACGGAAGTGCGTCTTCATGTACCGATATGACTGGCGTTTGGCCAGAATACAATGCTCCAGCCAGTCAGTTTTCTGGGTGATCGTCAGTCTACATGTACCGATATGACTGACGTTTGGCCAGAATACAATGCTCCAGCCGGTCAGTTTTCTGGGTGATGGTCAGTCTTCATGTACCGATATGACTGACGTCTGGACAGAATACAATGCTCCAGCCGGTCAGTTTCTGGGTGATCGTCAGTCTACATGTACCGATATGACTGGCGTTTAGCCAGAATACAATGCTCCAGCCGGTCAGTTTTCTGGGTGATTGTCAGTCTTCATGTACCGATATGACTGACTTTTAGCCAGAATACAATGCTCCAGCCGGTCAGTCTACATGTACCGATATGACTGACTTTTGGCCAGAATACAATGCTCCAGGCGGTCAGTTTTCTGGGTGATTGTCAGTCTTCATGTACCGATATGGCTGGCGTTTAGCCAGAATATAATGCTCCAGCCGGTCAGTTTTCTGGGTGATCGTCAGTCTACATGTACCGATATGACTGGCGTTTAGCCAGAATACAATGCTCCAGCCGGTCAGTTTTCTGGGTGATTGTCCGTCTTCATGTACCGATATGACTGGCGTTTGGCCAGAATATAATGCTCCAGCCGGTCAGTTTTCTGGGTGATTGTCAGTCTACATGTACCGATATGACTGACTTTTGGCCAGAATTCAATGCTCCAGCTGGTCAGTTTTCTGGGTGATCGTCAGTCTACATGTACCGATATGACTGACGTTTAGCCAGAATACAATGCTCCAGCCGGTCAGTTTTCTGGGTGATTGTCCGTCTTCATGTACCGATATGACTGGCGTTTGGCCAGAATATAATGCTCCAGCCGGTCAGTTTTCTGGGTGATTGTCAGTCTACATGTACCGATATGACTGACTTTTGGCCAGAATACAATGCTCCAGCTGGTCAGTTTTCTGGGTGATCGTCAGTCTACATGTACCGATATGACTGACTTTTGGCCAGAATTCAATGCTCCAGCTGGTCAGTTTTCTGGGTGATCGTCAGTCTACATGTACCGATATGACTGACTTTTGGCCAGAATTCAATGCTCCAGCCGGTCAGTTTTCTGGGTGATCGTCAGTCTTCATTCAGTTCAGGCAAAATCTCCGTTTCTTTTTCTACACAAAACCTTTTGACTGAAACGTCTTGACTGATCAAGAAAAACGCACTATCAGGCCCGTCTACAACCAACATACCCGCAATTACGCCAATCGCAAACGCACTCGTAATTACGCTTCTGTTAAATACAAAATATACTGTCAACAATGAAAAGTCGTAAGACGTAATTTCAACCAATAGGAACAAACAGCAATCATGACTATAAAAGTCAAATTAATATTAATGTTTTCAAATAAGAAATAAATGTTTAAAAAATATCTACGTGGTTAAATATATATGATTTTATTTGAAAAATCCTGTATTCTGTAAATATACATTTCCAATAGCTGTTGCCATAGACCAAATAACTTCATATTATTTGATTTTAGTAGTCAATAAATATTTAGTTTTTATCGCTGAACGCAATGTGAGTCCGACGCGTGCGTTTGGTTGTAGATGGGCCATTACGACGTTACGTGAAGACCGGGCTTTAGGTTCAACTCAAAATGCAATTTTTCAGGAATTACACAGATTCATATGATTAGAAAAAAAAAATGAAAGTTTATGTAAAAGATAAAATATCAAAATCACAACTTTTTTTAAATAAATTAATTTACTGAAAATACTTTATCGTTTAATGTCTTCTTTGTTCTTAAAACGTAGCATAATAGGAATGTCCAGTGGTGCCAAACCCTCTAAAAAAAGTTTTATTTGATATTCTAATGTTCTATACAAAATATTTCCAATCTATACAATTAATATATGATCCCGCCAATAGGCTACTCATACAAAATTAACAGGTCCATTTATTTAACTTTAGATGAACCTTGATTGACCACTGAATTACAATAATTAAATAGCTAAATAATAAATAAATATGTGTATATATATATTCTATAATTAGACGGACCATAACTTATTGTGCCCTTGTAGTCCAATTAATTTCGCTAAGGTATCAATTAATTGAAGCGCTCCATCTAAAAACGTTCCAATTGGACGAAATTTCATTACGTTATGTTTCAGTCAATAAAGTTCGTTGTAATCTGGTCTGTCGTGTGGTGACATCTGTAGGATGATTTTTGAATTATTGTGTATTGCGGCTTACGAGAAAAATTATGACGAAACTTTACTAAAGTCATGGGTATAATAACTGTTTTCAAATTCGCTGTGATAGCTTGGCCAAATGTCAGTTGTAACATTTTTAGCAGGACCTCTTCAATTATACATTGTTAACATTATTTCATAATAGGATGACTAAGTGAATATGAAATGAAATCACTATTGCCAATATGACGTTTCCTTTATAATTGGCATTAAGTTCTGGTAATCAAACGTAATACATTTTGCAAGTTATTATTTTATTTATTTCAATTTGTTTACTTAAGAAAAATTTATTTTCAATGTTTTGATAAACTAAAAATGTACTCTCCGTCGAGATTGTAAGGTAGCAACTTATTGGATCAGCCCACGCGGTTTGCTACACCTCCACACATGACTGCAGAATAGTTTGCCTAGCTACGCCCAAGGCCGGATTTAGAGAAAGCCTTAAGTCCTTAAATTATTTCTTGACTGTTGGGAAGGAGTGATGGTGGAGGGGTTATGTCTTTTTGCGACGTCCAAGTGGTTTGATCTGCTAAATTAATTTTACTTTTTTGTTCCCTTCATAATAAAATCAATTATTTGTTAAATACTTAGTTAATTAATTATGTTTTTGTCTTATTAATATATGGGCTGGCTTATATTTTAGCTGTTAAAGATTTACCAACGCCACACGTTATTTTGGCAGCAGTGCTACCCACATTTATTGGTTTTGCATGGTAACATAAAGCAGGTCTCCCTCTTTTCAGAATATTTATTACTGTGAATAGTTAATTATGAATGTATTAATGACTAGATTTTACCCGTCACGGCTTCGCCTGCAATAATTGGTGGAAGAATGCTGTCAATGTCGTTCTAGGGGGCGCCGTGATTCTTTCACCGAAGTTTTGCTCATTGAAGTAAACGCGCTCGCCATTGGGCAGGTGGACTACAGTGGGATGTCTCTCGTGCAATGGTAAGCCCAAGACCCGCCGCACCACCTCGTTGCTGCTAGCGTACCGGCCAGTCGTGAACGTTTGCACTTCGTTCCTAGGATCAATGTTCACATTTCCTGATCACTGCCTTGGTTGATATATTGGCCAATGTATTTGATAGCCTGGACTGAGCTGCGAAACTCCACATTAACATGTGCATCAAATATTTTTGAGATCAGGGGGTTATAAGTCACTATCCAGCTATTGTCACCCGAAACGTCATTACCGCCGCGTTTGATGATGGCTGTGCGCCCTCCAGCTTGTCTTGATCTACACCTGTAGAGAGGGTATCCATTTGCATTCGTCTACGTGTCCTTTAATAGCACTCGGGGGTATTTCTTTGTACATTTAACATCCTTAATGCACGGAGATGACGTGTTTTGCGCACCACATGGTCCATGGATCATATGTTTGACCACTATGTTGTGTAGTGTTTTGTCGCTGTCTGGGTCTGGAATTTCAGCACTGATGATGTGATCTAATTGGTTAGGCCGTATTTTTTTTTTAACCAAAGTAAAGTATGTACGTGGGGTAAGCCGAATTTCTGCCACTCTATCGAGTACACGAAGCATTGGGATTCACCAAATTTTCTTGCTTTCGTGATCAGATGTATATTTTTTTTTACTTTTTTTTAAACACTCTGGCAATGAGGTCGTGGTGGTCTGTAGCTGTCTGGCCAGACATAAGCTCATTAGTTATCTATTCCCAAGAGGGGATGAATAAGTCTGGACGGCCGTAGTGGCGGACATACGCAAATTTGTCCTGCGTGTACATGTGGAGATATCTGGGGCTATTAACAAATGTTGATGGAAGAATCACCATCTGTCCCAAATTATTCGGATTGACATGCGCGTCATTCCTCACATCATCTTGTACGTAGTATTCCGCCCGTAGCTTACTTTGATTCAATTATATAAACCTCAAGCGTTCACTTTATTTCTTCACATACATGTCGACCAGGAATAGTTGTAACAGTCGTCTGCAGCGAAGAAGTAAATTAAAATCGTTTCGACGCATCATGATATGAAATGCATAAAAATCCATAAAGGAGACTTTTTTGTTTGGCACAGGCTGGCCAGTTTGAGTATTAATTTGAGATATTTCAAAGTGATATCCTTCCTGGCCCTTCCAAAAGATGATTGGGTATTGTAGGGCATCGTAAAACCTGTGTGTGTCAGCAACACGGGACAGCGTGTTATCCCACGCGCGTAGCACGATGTCCCTGTTGGTTGTATGTTCATTTCCCGCCACGATGGCTGCTACGTCATTTGTGATGGGCGCATTGTACCTCCACTCGTGTTGCCCGCGTGGAACACGGTCAGGGTGAATAACACACCTTGCAGATCTCATCGGGAATATTCTCCATGGCGGTTTTAATTTCCTTAATTAAAATATTATGTTCATTAAATATCCTCCTTATTTTTAGTAACGTATTTCTTTCATCTCCTGAGACAATGCTAACGTGCCTTTCAGTTTCTGCTGCTTCATCTCCCATGAAATATGTCTGTAAAAATGGTGGCTCTGTATTTTGCGCAGGGAGCAGTGATTTGATGTTGTGGTACACTTGTCTTTGAATGATAGAAGTGGGTGAAAATCCTGGCATGGAAACGACGCTATCCGCACCAAACGACGTCATGTGGAAGCAACTATTATATTTTCTAATGTTGTTCAGAAAGCGCCGTGACTCTTCATTCTCACATAAGAAAAGCTCTTTTAATATTTGCACTGGTTCCTGTATTCGAGAAATATTTACTTTACTACCAGAACAACACATCCCAGGATTTTCCTCCTCCAATTTCAACGGTCCGTATAGTCTCCATCCTTTGTCCATCCTCTTTATTTTTATGAGCCTATGGCTGCTGTAGTCGAGAGTTGCATCGTATTCTAATGCAGCATCTTCAAAAACGCTCCACGTGTTTCTATTGAAGATTTGCCGCCGCAGCGCCACTCTTACAGCAACATCGACAGCTCGCTGAGACATCACAGGAGCAGCATTTTGTTGACGTCATTGCTCTGTTGATGAGTTTCAGCCGCCCTCAAGGTGGCCAGCCGCCCTCAAGCTGGCCAGCCGCCGAGCTTGCTCCTCGCGCCTCGGAAGCTCGCTGGAACTCCAGATAAGCAGTGTGCTGTTGATGTCGTTGCTTTGCCTGCTCTGGAGTTTCGGTTGGTCTGCGTGCTGCCTGAAGTTTCCTGGCTCCTGGACACTTTAATCGTTCTAGCTCTATTCGAACGTTGCGACAAATTCGATTTACGTTTCCCCGGTATCTTTCAACAACTTTTGAGGATGGATCACAAAAATAACTTCTCAGTTGAGGAAGTCATTGAACACCACCTAAAGAGAAACCAGAGGAAGTCATTGAACACCACCTAAAGAGAAACTAGAGGAAGTCATTGAACACCACCTTAAAATAAACCAGAGGAAGTCATTTGAACACCACCTAAAGAGAAACCAGAGGAAGTCATTGAACACCACCTTAAAATAAACCAGAGGAAGTCATTGAACACCACCTAAAACCAGTTTACTTTACCTCACCTTTTTAAAGTTAGTAAAGAAAAGTTCAAAACTAAAACTAACGCACAAAAAAAACTATTGAACCTTTTTCATAAAAATTAGCAAATGACTGGCAGCACCATCTAACCTGAAAAATATTTAAAGAATAGTATTGTAAAATTAATGTAAAATCAAAGGTTGGGGATAGTCCTATCTGTTATTCAAGGACATACTCTACCAACGTACAAAGTTTCATTCGAATCCGTTCAGCAGTTTTGGCGCGATTGAGCAACAAACATCCAAACACACAAACTTTCGCATATTTTATAATATTAGTAAGACTAGTAAGATTAGCATTTCTGAAAATTCCGACAAACAGATGTAAAGTGGATATAATATAATGATTATTTTTGGCAATGAAAAGTTATAACACGTATAAAACTAAAGAGCAATACCATGCGCACAATTTACATTTTATTATTAGCACCGCGTCTTACTACCCGTTCGGGCTATACGCACTTACGCTAATGTGTAATGGTAGGGTGATTGTGAGATGAAATGGAGGACCTACAGTTTAACGTGGAATCCGAACCACGGTGGAGGCCTGGCATTCCACACATTCACAAGATGTCTTGTCAGAGGTGAAGGAAGGGTTTGGTAATCAGATAAATCTATGCCGGGACCGAGGATTGAACCCCGGCCGCCAGCACAGAAGTCTGACACCTTACCCCTAGACCACCAGGTCACCTACCAATTTACATTTACAAATTAAATTTTTACCAAGATACACCCACCTCTTCACTGACGATATAGTTGGTTTTAAAAATATGATCATTCAAATAAAAATATTTCTACCATCCTCAGAATATTGTGAACGCCAAACTTTTCACCGTCAGGACTAACGGAACTTCCCCTGGAGACAAAGTCCAACTTCCACTAGGGTCTCGGTTTCAAACCGACTCCACTACCACCGGGATGATTTATTACATCTTTGTTGCAAACCGGCAAATTACGTCATCGCATGTCAGGCCACCACTTCACCGGGGACTCTCAGCCCAATTCTATTGGTATATAAAATCTATTATTGAATAAATGGAATTCCTACAGATATAAATAACTGTACAAAAATGGGCTAAAACGAACCATTAATATTAGGCAACAGAAAAATAAAATCCTGTTGGAACTTCTTCGGGACTCATTCCTGAACACCTGATTATCGTGCTAAGATATGTCTGGATTAATATCCTATCAGAAAAACTAGAACGCAATCGGTTCCATTTATATAATTCTGGGCATTACGCCTTACTCTGCGTTCGGGATACCCACACTCACAGAGTACGGATGAAGAGAATTGAAAATTTAGGAAACGTAGCTGCGTTTGTTTGGAGGGAGAGATGGAAACCATTTAATCACTCGAATTGGTGGTGCATTCTAGCCTGGTCTGGTGTACATGTGATCAAAAGGCTAGGGATCGAATCCCAAGAGAGTTTACTGAGGGTTTTTTTTTAATAAAAAAGGGTTTACGCCTCTGGCTCCACAAAAATGTGTCTACACTTCATATTAATTTTACCTTGCCCATTAATATCCTAGCAGTTTAAAATTACTTTCTAGGCTTATATATTTTAGAGTTAACACAAACCCACATTCTATATTATTTATATATACAGTAGCCCCATGGCTTCTTTGGTGCTATCTGACAGCTCACAGCTGACTTCTGACAGCTTTATAAAGCTACCAGACAAAATTACGTATCCCTACGCAAAACCATATGATCTGCAAAAACATCTGTTTAGCAGCTGTCACTTTTGACGGTCAAAATTTAGGTATATACCTAAATGTTGAGTGTCAGAAGTCAGCTGTAAGCTGTCAGTCAGCACCAAAGAAGCCACGGGGCTACTGTAGGCATTGTTGAGCACGCAAACTAAATGTCAAGCTAATAATATAGTCTAATTTTCAGGAAACGTGGAGGTAGGAGTACGAATACTCGGTGTACCTAAATAGCTTCCCACTTTACTTCACGAAAATGGGGCTACATTTCCTCTAGATTTTAACTTCCATTCTTTACCCTATTAGCGTAGTTAAAATGCATATCTTATTATTCGGACGTTTAAAAGATGCGGTGCAAAAAATAGAATAATTTACGTAGAACTCGAAATATAAAACAAGCCTATTTTGTTAATAATAATTGCAAATAGTAGCCTATAATATTTTTTTGTCCGCTTTAAAGATTGTGTTAGTGTCAAACAATTTAATTCCAAATTTTTTAAAGAAAAAACTAAACCCAGAAGTATCTTTCGAAAATCTTTGTAGCTCATTTATTATTGAAATTACGTAGTACCTTTTTAAGGACAATTCATATTGAATAGTATATTAAACTATCCTCATTTATTAACAAAAGTTATATTGAGAATTACATATTTTAGCATAACAAGCCCTATATTAAATAACTAGGGATTCATGAACGTCTGTAACGCGTTTTATCTCTTTGGTAGGCGGACCCCTTAGAATACGTTTGTTTAAGAAAACTTGTAGATCTCTACGACGGTATTGACTAATTTTTAATATCAAATTAAAATAATTAGTATACAAATTATGTTAAATTTTTAATTTTATTTGTAAATGATTTTGTATGTCTGGGCAAAATGTTCTGTAAAATTGGAAGAATGGAGGGTGAAATCGACAGACGGGTGAATGCATTTATAAGAAGATCCATTCTGCCTGTCACCACATTCAAACGATTTAATGCATTCTGCGATTCACTTTCATTCGCAGACATAAATAAGGTATCGTAGGTGACCTGGTGGTCTAGGGGTAAGGTGTCAGACTTCTATGCTGGCGGCCGGGACTCAATCCTCGGTCCCGGTATAGATTTATCTGATTACCAAACCCTTCCTTCACCTCTGACAAGACATCTTGTGAATGTGGGGAGTGCCAGGCCTCCACAGTGGTTCGGATTCCACGTAAAACTGTAGGTCCTCCATTTCATCTCACAATCACCCTACCATTACACATTAGCGTAAGTGCGTATAACCCGAACGGGTAGTAAGACGCGGTGTTAATAATAATAATAATAAATAAGGTATCATCTGCATATAAGAGCACTCTCACATTCACATGGTCCATTTGTAAACCACCTGTGTCCTCACAAGCATCCCTCACACACTTGTTCATGTAAACATTAAACAACCATGGAGACATAACGCAACCTTGTCCAACACCCTGTTCAATGTCAAACAATTCGCTCAAAGCTCCATCCACCCTGACGCACGCTTTACTTCCATCATGCACCGCAACAATTGTATTTACTAACCATGCATCCACACCATACTCTCTAAGAACATTCCATTACATACTCCTTTTCACCCGATCGTTCACTTTCTCCAGATTAACGAAGACACAGTAAACTTTCTTCCTTACTACCATATATTTCTCAAGCACTTGTTGCAATGCAATATCTGCTCCATGCAACCTATACCCGACCAGAAACCGCATTGAATACCTCAAATCATGTCTACCGTTTTCCCACGCACTCTCTCAATTAAAACTCTCCCAGAAACTTTGCCTGGAATACTCAACAAACTAATTGCCCTATGATTCTTACCTTGACTTTTACTGCGTTTGTACAAAGGAAAAAATAAATGCACTCTTCCAGTCATTAGGAACATTCAAAATCCACACTTAAGTATTTCACTTGAAATAAATTATTTTACTTTTTAATTTTTTTAAAAATTACACCTTGTATGAACAAGAAGTTTTTATACTTGCCGCCAAATTATACAGCGTAAAAACTCCATGTGTGATTCCACCAGTTATCTATGCCGATCAAGCGGTCGCTGCCACTAGCAATGATAGTCCTAACATTTGCCGATAGAGGGTGTCATGTGGTCAGCACAACGATCCCTCCGTTAAAAACTCCATGTGTGATTCCACCAGTTAGCTATGCCGATCAAGCGGTCGCTGCCACTAGCAATGATAGTCCTAACATCTGCAGATAGAGGATGTCATGTGGTCAGCACCATTAATCTCACTTTTATAAGCTGGAGCTGCTACTTTTTTTATTCAAGTGTCTCCTCATTTGTCCTCCAAAGTTGGATTTTACCCCATTCACAGATATATTCTGGAAGCACTGGGGATTGAGCCCGGAACATCTGGGCCTGTAGCCAGGAGCTTTGACCGTTAGACCATATAGTTGGTCCAACGTAAAACATTTATTTTATAAAAGAAAATAAGTTTACAAGTATTTGGAAAAGTTTACCGGTATACTGTGTATTAATTAATGTGACCTGAAATAAACCTTTTTTGTTGATTTGTGTTTAATAGTCTTTTTTAACAATATTGATGCACATTAGGAACGATATTAAAATACATCTGTTTAACTTTTCACCGTGTTACATATATTAGCGTCTGTAAAAAAAAAAGTAATGCTATTTGGGTCAACCCGGTCTCTCTAGCGACACCATTTTACATCATACTTTTATTCGAGTTAAAAAAATAACTCGTTGGGGTCATACTCTTCTTCCTGTCGAGAGGTTGACTCATTATAGGTCACCCTTTGTGGTTCTAATAGTCCTGGTGTATAGCCCGGGGGGTACGCAGACATGGTTCTACGTCTCTCATGCGTTGTACGGTTGTAATTGATTAATATAGCCGACGTTGGTTGTAATATTTCTGTTCCAACTGGCGGTAGATTTTCTGGATGAGAAGCAACCAAAGATTGACCCGCTGCGGGTTCTTGGAAAACTTCGAATAGCTGTTGGGGAGGTGAAGTAGAGATAAGGTCCACTAGAGGCTCCTCGGCGACCGGAGTGAGGTTTGCTGCCATTTCAGTCACAGCATTGGCAGCAGAGGCCGCTCCTCTCTGCAACTCTATAAACGGGTCAATAGGCGTATATGTTCTTACTGGAGAAAGAAGTCCTCCAGTATATCCTGGAGGTGGTGGAGTTTTCACAAACTCATCGTCGTCGTCGTCTTCTTTTGGAGTTCGGGACGGTGACGTCTGTAGACACGCCTCGAACATGGGGTCATCCCACTCGATACAAGGTTCCTCCAAAAGCTCATCATCGAATAGAAATTCTGGTGGCTCTAGCTCACGTAAGTCCTCAACGACACTCCGACCGCCTCCTTCTGCACCTCCTAGATCTTCTTCACCATCTAAATCATGACCTTGAATTCCCGAAATATCGATAAGAGCCGAAGCCCCCCCTCTACTTCTGGATTCCATCTGTCTGATGCGTTCTTCTAACAGATCTCTTGTGTAAGAATCTGTGAGAGTTTCTGGTTGGCCTATTATCCTCACATTGGCAACTTCGGAAGGCTTCTGAAACATCATTTTCATAAGTGGTAGGCCCATCTGTAAACCTTCCTCAGGTCTACTATGTCCAACGCCTTCAAGAAATGGGCTTTCAAGAACTTTCTTAGCTGTGGGTTTTGGAGCTTGTGTTCTTAAGGCGGCCATTCGAGCACGTAAGTCAGCCAATACTTGCTCTCCTGGAGATAACTGAGGCCTCACAGGAGACGGTGTCCTTGGTTTCGGTGGAGGCTCTTCTACTTCTTGCCGTGATCTTGCACCTCCTCTAGTACCCCTATTTCTTGTCTGTAACCGTGACGGTACGTTAGTTCTGGGAGTAGCGCCTAAGATTCGCCGCTTTGAAGATGGTGGAGGCTTATTTGCCGCCTCCTCTGCTTCTTTTTTCCTTCTCGCGATTATTTCTTTATTTTTCTCGCGGAACCACTCCTCCGGTCTATAGTATTCTGGATCTGGATCGTTAGGACCACGGCGTTTTCCTTTCACTGGTGGCTGTGAACCAGATCCTGACGCCACTGGTGCAGCTGCTCCCGGAGCACCTGCAGCCGATGATGACGCTGGTCTTCGCCCACCAGGACGCCGCAAACCTCTTCCCCGTCCCCGTTTAGGGGCCGCAGCCGCAGCCGCAGCCGCCGCTGCGGCCGCCTCCTCTGCTTCTTTTTTCCTTCTCGCGATTATTTCTTTATTTTTCTCGCGGAACCACTCCTCTGGTCTGTAGTATTCTGGATCTGGATCGTTAGGACCTGGGCGCTTCCCCCCTCTGCCGGGACCTCCTCTCCCTGGTCTCTTACCCCCTCCTCCACGCCGTGTGGAGCTGTAACTTGCCATTCTTCAGGGAGTCAGAAACGCCCACTTCTCATTTAATCTGTCTAATAAGAGTGTTCCGGGTCTCGTTATATTGTTTTCTTTACAACATCCCGAATAAAAATGTACGTATCCAATATATTGATAAATCCATACAATAAATTTATACGATTGAAAAGTATACAACGAATTTAAACTAAGTATAAGAGAATGAAGTTCACTTTGGTTACTTAGGTAATGTTTCAACACATTATGACGGAAACAATCCGTAGATTAGAGCTTGTAGTCACAACAATAGCACCCGAACAAGCTATTATTATTATTATTAGTTTATCAATAAATAGTTTAAGATATCATGCGAGTAATGCGATGCCCAAAGGGCTTCTCGGTCACTCAGCGCATCGACCAAGGGCTCCGTAAATGTCGTGGAAGAACCTTCGGACTTTTTGAGATAACCACTGGGAAAAATAAAATTGTTTTTTTTACAAAGAAAGAAAGAAATTTGAAGAGAAAACTGCCAAACCCGCGTCACTGGGGCACATGGACAAAGGCATCAGTCTCGTATAGTCTGTTTTCTGGTGGTGGGAAGGTTAGGGTTGAAATCCTGGTGGGAAGTACTTAGGGTCCCCCCACCCCCTGAGTGGTTCCTCACTCTCTCACTCAATCATAATAATTATTTAGCACCGCGTCTTACTACCCGTTCGGGTTATACGCTTTAAGTACTAATTACGCTAATGGATTAGGAATTGGGAAGGTTGACTATAGATAAATTGAACCCGCATTTGCGTGGAAACCCATTTAGGAAAAAACCCGCAGTTCACCCGACTGAGATTCGAACCTCGATCTCCCCGTCCTCAGCAGTCGAGTTCAACACGACAAGCGCGTTAGCCAACTACGCCACCGAGGCGGGTCTGTCGCCTGTAAGTAGAATATTCGCCACTCAGGCGACACAGAACGTTGTCCAGAAGACACCTATGGAGGTTTTCTGCACGTCGTACCGGCAACGAGATGATGGGATGATAGTGATTATAAAGTTGTGAACCAGTGGTAATCTTAAACTTGACTTAAAACTAATCAACCAAACCCTGGCGACCGTTGGGAATCATTCCCATCGATGGAGAAATACCCAAGGTATCAGATGGGAATCAAATATAGGACCCTTAGATTCGTAACCAGGTTCACTGACCACTATACCACGTGGCCGGATAATGGATAAGTAAACAGGGATCCTAGTGGATGGATGGTTTTGCCATTTTTGTCACTAGGGCTTGAACTAACAATTTTAAAGTTAGCTTAATAAATTTGATATCAATATTACTAACTATGGTTAGCAGAACAATACTTGTGCTAAGTTTAAAAATAATAATTCAACATTACATTTATTTAATCAACAACAATTTATTCTAGATTAGGTGACCTGGCGGTCTAGGGTAAGGTGTCAGACTTCTGTTCTGGCGGCCGGGGTTCAATCCTCGGTCCCGGCACAGATTTATCTGATTGCCAAACCCTTCCTT